>JAJREH010000161.1:0-13556 GCA_023065455.1 Cladonia rangiferina
GTTGCATTACTTTTATGCTAACCAGGCTTTTTATCAACATTTGGCAAGTTTGTTTTTTTATATGCGTACGGAGTATTAGCACTACTTTTATATTTGCAGTCAATACACCCAGTATAATTATTAATATATATGTAAATACTTAACAATATAGATAATAAAAGATTATGTGGTAAAATTTTTATATGACGTATGTTTCGTAATAATAATACTAATACTATTAATACCTTAGACAGGAGTATTATTATTCCACATTAATGCACAATGTGAAACCTGAGGCTATTGCTGGCAATATCGATAAAGCAAAAATTAGAATTGTTGTAGTTGTTAAATACAAAGACCCAAATGTAAGGGAAGTGGTGCTTAATTCTATGGATTATTATGTTGCATTTTTTGATACTGTATATGCAGATTAGCCGAGTAATCTTAGGTGTAAAGTATTGACGTGTGATGTTTAATACATTACTTATACTACTTCGTAGATATGTAGCACTAAGTGGTATTTTATAAGCAAAAAATAAAAAAAAAGATGAGATACAGATATTTACGATAAGCGTATTATATAGTAGACTATAAAATTAGTACTTAATGCCTAAAAATATCACAATTCTTTAAGCTAAAGCCTATTAATAAAAATTAAAATTGTAGTATTAAACTACGTATATATGAGAATATTCTAAGGTATGTTTCGTGCCTATATGCATTCAGCACTTATCATTAACTAACGTAGCTTTCCTGCCGTGCCTTTTTACTAGACATATCATCTATTTCAGTTTCTTACTGCCTAAGTAAATATTACTTTAGTGAAAAGTAATTACCAGCATAAGCCATGACACCCAGAATATTGCGTTCTTGGTTATAAACTCAGGGGCTATAACAAAATGGATACAATATCTCTATCAGTTACAATAATATGGCAATACAAACAACAGGTAAACCATAGGTTAATATACCCAATTCCTCTCGTACAAGGGGCTATCCTTAATTTATTCCAACTTCCTTTAGAGGATAGAAACCATACTGTCTTACAACGTATTTAACCCAGCTCGTGTAGCTCTTTAATCGACGAACAGTCGGACCCTTCATGACTCCTACATTCATGTGGATGAGCTAAGCCGACATCGAGGTGCCAAACCCCGCACTCAATTTGAACTCTCTGGCGGGATTAGCCTGTTATCCTAGCGTAACTTTTTCAATAATCCAAGACCTTTCCTTTCTGCATCTTGTGATCATATGCCCCGCTTACGCAACTGAAAGACATGTAAGTCAAACAGTAAAGCAAGATTAAGCCGTTAAACTTGATAAGCAAAATAACTATCATATACATGGTATATAAACATATACATATATATTTAACTCGTAAATATATTTAATACATTATGTAGACTAGTATACAACAAAAATCGTTATGCAAACTAATTAAAATATAATAGCTAATAAATTTTTACCTATGCCTGCATAAGTAATGGCGTGATTGCATATATTTGTAAGCATACACACAATAAGTTAAGAATAAAAAGTGATACCTTATTTCTTTTTGATTAACTGATCTCTTTTGTTGTTTTTTATATTTCTTTTTTTTTTTACTTTTTCCTCATACTCCATAAGCAGGCATAACTTAGTATATATGCTATAAGTATCATAAGTTAAACATCAAGAAATAAAAAATATAAAAAATATCAACAACTTATAAGTATACATTCGTAGAAAAACATATCACACCGCATTATATTATCTCTAGTTACGTTAATATGCCTTACTGGCAGCACATAATGATTTAATTACATCTATATTTAAATATAGTGAAAATCTTACCTAATTAAAAAAAAAGTTCCAACTTAAATGGATTTATAATTAAATTAGCGTTATATTATAATATAACACTTATTGCAAACTAAAAAATATGAATTTATACTAATAAAAGTTCATATTAAATTGCAAATTGCAATCTAAAAAAACGTCTTTGGATACTCCCAGGTACTCTTTATGGGATCTGTGCCCCGCATAAACTGCCACCTAGCAATTGTTCCTATCAATTTTCACAACCAGCAATCATATTTATTGACTTTACTGGCGATTTGCTTGTAAGGTTTATATAATATGATAAATGAAGTAAAGGTGTTTCAATTTTATATTAATTACCTTATACACTACAACTCATTATATCATATTCAGTAACTAGCAACAGTAAAGCTGCATAGGGTCTTCTCGTCCAACTAAAGGTAAACTGTATCTGCACAGTTATTCCAATTTCACCGAGCCAATCATAGAGACAGCTGTTGTATCGTTACATCATTCATGCAAGACCGCATTTAACGGCCAAGGTATTACGCTACCTTAGGACCCTTATAGGTAAGGCCGCCATTGAACGGGGTTTCCATCAAAGCCTAGCTTATTAGATTTAACTAAGCAAATTAGTTAACCAGCCGCCATCGGGCAGAGATCACACTCAATACTTCGAATTTATTTCTTCGCAGCGTGCTTTGTTTTAATTAAACAGTCGTACAACACCATTCTATGCCTCCTGTTTCTTGCCTGATATTAATCAGAAGAAATGGTCCACCTTATCCCGAAGTTACGAGAGTCAATTTGCCGAGTTCCTTAATGATTGTTAGCTCGAACGCCTTCGTATTCTCTACTTGCTCACTTGTGTTAGTATTTAGGTACGGTATTATAGCGTAAGCTTACAATATATTTTTGTTTTACTTATTTTATATTACTTACGGAGCCTACAGTTTTCCAGAACATTTTTCACTTAATTTACTTAAAATATTAGCAAACAGCTTCCGTTTTCCCTTTAAAAATAAATTATTAAAATAATAATTCAAGGGAGAAGCGGAATTTCGGTTACTACGTAAATAAAAAACGTTAATTACTGTAAACTCTAGGTTTTCTCATCGTCTATACCACTAGGTAATTTACATAAATAGTACATATTTATATCTAGTATATATTTAACATCTACATATAAATAGTTGAAAGTTATGAAAAAAAAATAAACTTAGAGGCCGTAACTTTAATAAATTCCATAAGCTTTAGGCGAGGATTCTCCGATATTATCTGTTCAGGTCATATTATCTGTTCAGGTGATCTTATCTGTCCTGGTTGATCCTTTATCGTTACTCATGTCAGCATTATCACTTGGGCTTGTTTAGTCCAGAGAATAATAAGTTAAACTCTAAACAAATTAATCCTTATAAAGGATTAAAAATAGCTACCCAATGTTCCGCTACCCCATATATACAATATATAATATACACATTAATATATATGGACAAGGTATCGGTATTTTGTTTAGATCCGTTAAATTTTCGGTGCTTTTATCCATAAAATAGAAAACCAGTGCTCTGTTACGAGGTCTTCAAAAAATGGCCGCTTCTAAGCCTATTCCCTGGCCGATTGGGATAAATACTGCCTTAATTTCACTTAACAAAAATTTTGGAACCTTATTAACTCTTGTTCTGGGCTATTTCCCTTTAGACATACAACCTTATCGTACTATGTCTGATTATTCAATATACATATCTAGTCCTTCCGAGAACAAATACTCACTGATAGAGTCTTCACGACCCCCAATGTCCACAAAAAGTATATATTTATTTATATTATAAATTACCCTAAAAAATGCATACATGCATAAATACTTACGTAGCATAACCTAATATAAGCACACAAACAAGCTGTTATTTTTCGGATTAATATAAAAATGAATACTGGTTGCATGAGATCACAATTCTGTACCTTCTGATATTCTATTTAAATTACCTACTTATATAGGTTTCGCAGAAAACCAGCTATCCTAGTCAGAATTGTCTTTCACTAACTTACCACGATTCTTCGGATATCTTTACAACGATAACCCGTTCGGACTTTTATAACCCTGATCATGGTAAGATCACTAGGCTTCGGGTCTAATTTCGATACTACATCATTATATCATAATTGTTTTATCTTTGCATTGTTGCTCGCATCGAATATTAACTTGCTGACCCATTATGCAAAAGGTACGCTCTCATTGTTTATTTAAACTATTTTTGAGCTGCTTATAAAATTACTATTTCAATCCTTTCCCTCACGGTACTATTCGCTATCGCTTATATATTATATTTAGTCTTAGAGGAAGGTTCCCCTTTTATTCAAACAGATATGCACTCCATTTTACTTTTTCCTTTCTGTACGTAACACCAGCTCGTTTAATTTAACAAGCATGTGTCTTTTTCTTTTTTTATTATGATAACTACCTAAGCTTGCTTAGTATTACAAGCAAGCATTAAAATTTTTAAATAACAATATGCTAGAGCAATCAAAAATGGAGAAAAAGAAAAAGACCAAATACAAAAACAAGACTTATTCTGTTTCATTCACATTACTTAAGAAATCTCTTTTGATTTTTTTTCCTGAAGTTATTAAGATATTTCAATTCACTTCGTTTTTTAGATATATAATTTATTATTAGAATTATTCTAAGAATAATTTATTATTAAAATTATTCTTTTGTTGGCCCCTTTAGGCTCTATTTAATATATAGCTGTGATTCCATAACAATCTCTTTGCATACTTGTGTGCTGCGCATTATTTTATTTTTTCATCCTTTTTTTTCATACTTTAAAAGAATGCGCAGCAAAATAATATTATCCATATCATCTGTATCATTACTGTATATTGTAAGTTTATTTTTTATAAAAAATTATTTGTGTGTATAACTTGTTTAGAAAAGAAATTATGCAACAAAACAGCAATATTTGTGTAAATAGACTAACATGCCACTAATAAAAAACACATAATAAAACGATAATTATTATAAAACAATAATTACTATATAAAACTAATACACATAAACTCGGGTCATTATGATTCGAACATAAAAATTCCTCATCCCAAATGAGACGCCCAACCAACCAGGCTCTAACCCGTATTAATATAAATATATATAATAGTCAATTATAGTATATATTATTATAATAATATATGATAATAAATTATTTTTGTGTACTTACAAAGTTATGTTATAGAAAGCAGCTTCTTTTTTATGATAAGGCATTGCTACAGAGAATATCCGATTCGAACGGATGTGGTCAAACGAACCGAATAAGTTTCAAGCTTATCACCTTAGACCACTCGGTCAATTCTCTTTTATTATATGATTGTGGCTCATTTACGGCTGGTGTATACGAATCATACATATCATAAATTGCAAGCATTATAGTTGATTCCTCAGCGAATTGAACGCCAAACCTACTCTTATCAAAAGTATACTTTACCTATTAAGTTAAGGAACCTTGTAATATGTTGCAGTATATTGTATAAGTGCTTATGCTTGAAAAAATAATTAAAATAAAACAAGATTAATAGTTGTTATATAATTTGCTGATCTTGCATGCAAAATATCGTAAACTGTACATACTTATTTTTATAAGCATGCTTTATCCTAGCTTGTTCCATAAACTAAGTTTAATGGATGTTTTACTCAATTTATTCTTATATTATACTTCATTTTATTTTCTTTTATTTCATATGCATGTATGACCAGGAGTATTTAACATAAAAAATGTGAAACACCAGGAAAAATAAGTACAAATCATCAGGAAATACAAAGCATAGCATCCAAAACAAAATTAGTAGCTAAAATTAGTACAGGTTTATTGCTTATATGTCATAACTATATTATGTATAACAATAAGTATAAACGAAAATAAAAGATAAAGAGAAATAATTTAGTAAACTATTTATACTAAATATCTATAATAAACCCTTAATAGGATAAGATTAATCTAATAAAACAGGCGGGAAAAAGATGATTCGAACATCTAGGTGTTAATTACACAATATTTAGCAAATACATTGCCTTACCATTGGCTATTTTCCCCTTCACATATTGCTTCAAAATAAACACTAAGTAATATGCAATATATGTATTAGTATAAATACGTACGAGTTAGACCGGCCTCGATCCGGCATCCACTTTCTCGACAAGAAAGGACTTTGCCTATTAAGTTACTAACCCTATGTGTATTTTTGCTTTTTTTTTATCAGCTGCATACTTATTTTTTTAATGCATAACATACAAATTATAAGAAATTAAGCATTAATAAGGCTTAATGTAATAAGCCTGTTTAACTGCTGATACTTCGTAGGCTCTGCATGGCTTGGTATATTGGTTTAATTTTTTAAACCAATGTACCAAGCCATACTACGATGTGTATTTGATATTACCAAAAGATAAATATAATAAAAATACACCATATGATATTACGGTCAGTCGGTATCGAACCGACACACTTTGTTTGGAAGACAAATGGTCTACCATTAACCTATGCCCGTTATTAATATTTTTACATTAAGGGATATAAGTCTGAAAACTAATGTAATTATATAATTACCCTTTATTTACCGCTAAATTTTTGTATATAAACTATGTTAAAATTCATAGCTATATATCTGAATCATATTCAAAATCGGTTTTACAATCATACTGATATTATGGTTTATTATTTGTGTAAAATTTATATTTGTTTATGTTGTTAAAAACAATTATGACCCTCAATAGTAAATGGATATAAATAAAATTAATCAAACTATATCAACGAAATGCCAATAAAGTATGGAAGTTTCAAACCCAAATGATGATTTTCAGTAAAATGATAAGCTAGAAATCTTCAGAAACCTACTGCAATAAAAGCAGTCCCTATCATTACATGTAAGCCGTGGAAACCGGTACCAAATAAAAACAAGAACCATATGTACTATCAGATAAAGTAAAAGAAGAAACTGTGTATTCTAATCCTTGTAAGCAGTAATATTATAGCTAGTATATTGTATAAAATATTCATGTAGGTCTTTTCTGTATCCTTGTATTAAACATGATGAGCAAAAGTAACTGTAATCATATATAATATTACTTGTTAATAAAGTAATTCAAAGATTAACAGATTATACTTTATGTCATTGATCGATTGTGTGATAAACATAAAAGTTAATATCTAAAAAATAGCATTACTATGTGACACATTATTTTTATTAAAGTGATTACTAAATATGTTGTACTGATATCTAAAAAAGATAAAAAGATAAAAAAAAAATAAAAAAAGTTTATTTTTATTATTGATTATATTTTTATTTTTTTTTTATGTTACTCTATTTTTTTTTTCTTTTGTTTTTTTTTTTTCTTGTACTTATTATTTGTTTATTTTATGTAATATTGCATATTTTACATGTTTTAATTATATCTGATAGTACATATTGGTTTCTTTTTTTATATTTGGTACTGGTTTCCACGGCTTACATGTAATGATAGGGACTGCTTTTATTGCAGTAGGTTTCTGAAGATTTCTAGCTTATCATTTTACTGAAAATCATCATTTGGGTTTTGAAACTTCCATACTTTATTGGCATTTCGTTGATATAGTTTGATTAATTTTATTTATATCCATTTACTATTGAGGGTCATAATTGTTTTTAACAACATAAACAAATATAAATTTTACACAAATAATAAACCATAATATCAGTATGATTGTAAAACCGATTTTGAATATGATTCAGATATATAGCTATGAATTTTAACATAGTTTATATACAAAAATTTAGCGGTAAATAAAGGGTAATTATATAATTACATTAGTTTTCAGACTTATATCCCTTAATGTAAAAATATTAATAACGGGCATAGGTTAATGGTAGACCATTTGTCTTCCAAACAAAGTGTGTCGGTTCGATACCGACTGACCGTAATATCATATGGTGTATTTTTATTATATTTATC
Source organism: Cladonia rangiferina (assembly GCA_023065455.1). Lineage (NCBI taxonomy): Eukaryota > Fungi > Ascomycota > Lecanoromycetes > Lecanorales > Cladoniaceae > Cladonia > Cladonia rangiferina. Next base: position 7,760 of record JAJREH010000161.1, read on the forward strand.
TTTTGGTAATATCAAATACACATCGTAGTATGGCTTGGTACATTGGTTTAAAAAATTAAACCAATATACCAAGCCATGCAGAGCCTACGAAGTATCAGCAGTTAAACAGGCTTATTACATTAAGCCTTATTAATGCTTAATTTCTTATAATTTGTATGTTATGCATTAAAAAAATAAGTATGCAGCTGATAAAAAAAAAGCAAAAATACACATAGGGTTAGTAACTTAATAGGCAAAGTCCTTTCTTGTCGAGAAAGTGGATGCCGGATCGAGGCCGGTCTAACTCGTACGTATTTATACTAATACATATATTGCATATTACTTAGTGTTTATTTTGAAGCAATATGTGAAGGGGAAAATAGCCAATGGTAAGGCAATGTATTTGCTAAATATTGTGTAATTAACACCTAGATGTTCGAATCATCTTTTTCCCGCCTGTTTTATTAGATTAATCTTATCCTATTAAGGGTTTATTATAGATATTTAGTATAAATAGTTTACTAAATTATTTCTCTTTATCTTTTATTTTCGTTTATACTTATTGTTATACATAATATAGTTATGACATATAAGCAATAAACCTGTACTAATTTTAGCTACTAATTTTGTTTTGGATGCTATGCTTTGTATTTCCTGATGATTTGTACTTATTTTTCCTGGTGTTTCACATTTTTTATGTTAAATACTCCTGGTCATACATGCATATGAAATAAAAGAAAATAAAATGAAGTATAATATAAGAATAAATTGAGTAAAACATCCATTAAACTTAGTTTATGGAACAAGCTAGGATAAAGCATGCTTATAAAAATAAGTATGTACAGTTTACGATATTTTGCATGCAAGATCAGCAAATTATATAACAACTATTAATCTTGTTTTATTTTAATTATTTTTTCAAGCATAAGCACTTATACAATATACTGCAACATATTACAAGGTTCCTTAACTTAATAGGTAAAGTATACTTTTGATAAGAGTAGGTTTGGCGTTCAATTCGCTGAGGAATCAACTATAATGCTTGCAATTTATGATATGTATGATTCGTATACACCAGCCGTAAATGAGCCACAATCATATAATAAAAGAGAATTGACCGAGTGGTCTAAGGTGATAAGCTTGAAACTTATTCGGTTCGTTTGACCACATCCGTTCGAATCGGATATTCTCTGTAGCAATGCCTTATCATAAAAAAGAAGCTGCTTTCTATAACATAACTTTGTAAGTACACAAAAATAATTTATTATCATATATTATTATAATAATATATACTATAATTGACTATTATATATATTTATATTAATACGGGTTAGAGCCTGGTTGGTTGGGCGTCTCATTTGGGATGAGGAATTTTTATGTTCGAATCATAATGACCCGAGTTTATGTGTATTAGTTTTATATAGTAATTATTGTTTTATAATAATTATCGTTTTATTATGTGTTTTTTATTAGTGGCATGTTAGTCTATTTACACAAATATTGCTGTTTTGTTGCATAATTTCTTTTCTAAACAAGTTATACACACAAATAATTTTTTATAAAAAATAAACTTACAATATACAGTAATGATACAGATGATATGGATAATATTATTTTGCTGCGCATTCTTTTAAAGTATGAAAAAAAAAGGATGAAAAAATAAAATAATGCGCAGCACACAAGTATGCAAAGAGATTGTTATGGAATCACAGCTATATATTAAATAGAGCCTAAAGGGGCCAACAAAGAATAATTTTAATAATAAATTATTCTTAGAATAATTCTAATAATAAATTATATATCTAAAAACGAAGTGAATTGAAATATCTTAATAACTTCAGGAAAAAAAATCAAAAGAGATTTCTTAAGTAATGTGAATGAAACAGAATAAGTCTTGTTTTTGTATTTGGTCTTTTTCTTTTTCTCCATTTTTGATTGCTCTAGCATATTGTTATTTAAAAATTTTAATGCTTGCTTGTAATACTAAGCAAGCTTAGGTAGTTATCATAATAAAAAAGAAAAAGACACATGCTTGTTAAATTAAACGAGCTGGTGTTACGTACAGAAAGGAAAAAGTAAAATGGAGTGCATATCTGTTTGAATAAAAGGGGAACCTTCCTCTAAGACTAAATATAATATATAAGCGATAGCGAATAGTACCGTGAGGGAAAGGATTGAAATAGTAATTTTATAAGCAGCTCAAAAATAGTTTAAATAAACAATGAGAGCGTACCTTTTGCATAATGGGTCAGCAAGTTAATATTCGATGCGAGCAACAATGCAAAGATAAAACAATTATGATATAATGATGTAGTATCGAAATTAGACCCGAAGCCTAGTGATCTTACCATGATCAGGGTTATAAAAGTCCGAACGGGTTATCGTTGTAAAGATATCCGAAGAATCGTGGTAAGTTAGTGAAAGACAATTCTGACTAGGATAGCTGGTTTTCTGCGAAACCTATATAAGTAGGTAATTTAAATAGAATATCAGAAGGTACAGAATTGTGATCTCATGCAACCAGTATTCATTTTTATATTAATCCGAAAATAACAGCTTGTTTGTGTGCTTATATTAGGTTATGCTACGTAAGTATTTATGCATGTATGCATTTTTTAGGGTAATTTATAATATAAATAAATATATACTTTTTGTGGACATTGGGGGGTCGTGAAGACTCTATCAGTGAGTATTTGTTCTCGGAAGGACTAGATATGTATATTGAATAATCAGACATAGTACGATAAGGTTGTATGTCTAAAGGGAAATAGCCCAGAACAAGAGTTAATAAGGTTCCAAAATTTTTGTTAAGTGAAATTAAGGCAGTATTTATCCAATCGGCCAGGGAATAGGCTTAGAAGCGGCCATTTTTTGAAGACCTCGTAACAGAGCACTGGTTTTCTATTTTATGGATAAAAGCACCGAAAATTTAACGGATCTAAACAAAATACCGATACCTTGTCCATATATATTAATGTGTATATTATATATTGTATATATGGGGTAGCGGAACATTGGGTAGCTATTTTTAATCCTTTATAAGGATTAATTTGTTTAGAGTTTAACTTATTATTCTCTGGACTAAACAAGCCCAAGTGATAATGCTGACATGAGTAACGATAAAGGATCAACCAGGACAGATAAGATCACCTGAACAGATAATATGACCTGAACAGATAATATCGGAGAATCCTCGCCTAAAGCTTATGGAATTTATTAAAGTTACGGCCTCTAAGTTTATTTTTTTTCATAACTTTCAACTATTTATATGTAGATGTTAAATATATACTAGATATAAATATGTACTATTTATGTAAATTACCTAGTGGTATAGACGATGAGAAAACCTAGAGTTTACAGTAATTAACGTTTTTTATTTACGTAGTAACCGAAATTCCGCTTCTCCCCTTGAATTATTATTTTAATAATTTATTTTTAAAGGGAAAACGGAAGCTGTTTGCTAATATTTTAAGTAAATTAAGTGAAAAATGTTCTGGAAAACTGTAGGCTCCGTAAGTAATATAAAATAAGTAAAACAAAAATATATTGTAAGCTTACGCTATAATACCGTACCTAAATACTAACACAAGTGAGCAAGTAGAGAATACGAAGGCGTTCGAGCTAACAATCATTAAGGAACTCGGCAAATTGACTCTCGTAACTTCGGGATAAGGTGGACCATTTCTTCTGATTAATATCAGGCAAGAAACAGGAGGCATAGAATGGTGTTGTACGACTGTTTAATTAAAACAAAGCACGCTGCGAAGAAATAAATTCGAAGTATTGAGTGTGATCTCTGCCCGATGGCGGCTGGTTAACTAATTTGCTTAGTTAAATCTAATAAGCTAGGCTTTGATGGAAACCCGTTCAATGGCGGCCTTACCTATAAGGGTCCTAAGGTAGCGTAATACCTTGGCCGTTAAATGCGGTCTTGCATGAATGATGTAACGATACAACAGCTGTCTCTATGATTGGCTCGGTGAAATTGGAATAACTGTGCAGATACAGTTTACCTTTAGTTGGACGAGAAGACCCTATGCAGCTTTACTGTTGCTAGTTACTGAATATGATATAATGAGTTGTAGTGTATAAGGTAATTAATATAAAATTGAAACACCTTTACTTCATTTATCATATTATATAAACCTTACAAGCAAATCGCCAGTAAAGTCAATAAATATGATTGCTGGTTGTGAAAATTGATAGGAACAATTGCTAGGTGGCAGTTTATGCGGGGCACAGATCCATAAAGAGTACCTGGGAGTATCCAAAGACGTTTTTTTAGATTGCAATTTGCAATTTAATATGAACTTTTATTAGTATAAATTCATATTTTTTAGTTTGCAATAAGTGTTATATTATAATATAACGCTAATTTAATTATAAATCCATTTAAGTTGGAACTTTTTTTTTAATTAGGTAAGATTTTCACTATATTTAAATATAGATGTAATTAAATCATTATGTGCTGCCAGTAAGGCATATTAACGTAACTAGAGATAATATAATGCGGTGTGATATGTTTTTCTACGAATGTATACTTATAAGTTGTTGATATTTTTTATATTTTTTATTTCTTGATGTTTAACTTATGATACTTATAGCATATATACTAAGTTATGCCTGCTTATGGAGTATGAGGAAAAAGTAAAAAAAAAAAGAAATATAAAAAACAACAAAAGAGATCAGTTAATCAAAAAGAAATAAGGTATCACTTTTTATTCTTAACTTATTGTGTGTATGCTTACAAATATATGCAATCACGCCATTACTTATGCAGGCATAGGTAAAAATTTATTAGCTATTATATTTTAATTAGTTTGCATAACGATTTTTGTTGTATACTAGTCTACATAATGTATTAAATATATTTACGAGTTAAATATATATGTATATGTTTATATACCATGTATATGATAGTTATTTTGCTTATCAAGTTTAACGGCTTAATCTTGCTTTACTGTTTGACTTACATGTCTTTCAGTTGCGTAAGCGGGGCATATGATCACAAGATGCAGAAAGGAAAGGTCTTGGATTATTGAAAAAGTTACGCTAGGGATAACAGGCTAATCCGCCAGAGAGTTCAAATTGAGTGCGGGGTTTGGCACCTCGATGTCGGCTTAGCTCATCCACATGAATGTAGGAGTCATGAAGGGTCCGACTGTTCGTCGATTAAAGAGCTACACGAGCTGGGTTAAATACGTTGTAAGACAGTATGGTTTCTATCCTCTAAAGGAAGTTGGAATAAATTAAGGATAGCCCTTGTACGAGAGGAATTGGGTATATTAACCTATGGTTTACCTGTTGTTTGTATTGCCATATTATTGTAACTGATAGAGATATTGTATCCATTTTGTTATAGCCCCTGAGTTTATAACCAAGAACGCAATATTCTGGGTGTCATGGCTTATGCTGGTAATTACTTTTCACTAAAGTAATATTTACTTAGGCAGTAAGAAACTGAAATAGATGATATGTCTAGTAAAAAGGCACGGCAGGAAAGCTACGTTAGTTAATGATAAGTGCTGAATGCATATAGGCACGAAACATACCTTAGAATATTCTCATATATACGTAGTTTAATACTACAATTTAATTTTTTAATAGGCTTTAGCTTAAAGAATTGTGATATTTTTAGGCATTAAGTACTAATTTTATAGTCTACTATATAATACGCTTATCGTAAATATCTGTATCTCATCTTTTTTTTTATTTTTGCTTATAAAATACCACTTAGTGCTACATATCTACGAAGTAGTATAAGTAATGTATTAAACATCACACGTCAATACTTTACACCTAAGATTACTCGGCTAAT
>JAJREH010000158.1:0-11712 GCA_023065455.1 Cladonia rangiferina
AAAGGTTAGGTGTTCAAATCACCTATCCCTTATGTATAATTAGGTTTACTAAGCTATATTCTAAATATAAAGGTATATATCCAATATTACACATTAACGTTTGTTTTTTATTGATGCATAACTCCTGATATTACTAGCATATTATAAGTTATGTATGCAAAGCAATAAGTTTAGTTTTTTGCATACTATGCTTACGGAGTATTAGACACCAGCAATATATTAAGCATGACATAAATAGAAAAGACCTAAAAAATAATGAGTATTATACATATATAGGTGTACCTGCAAGATTACGAATTATCAAAAGTAAGCATTAAAAATTTAACTGCATAGCTAACGTTTAACCCTTTTTTATAAGAAAGGTATAGCCATGCTAATATTCATTTTCATTTTAATCCATGTTATCCAAAAGACTATAGCCTAAATCAATTTCATCCTGAAATGCTCCCATATATTTATCATCCTCATTTATAATTGTTCTCGTAAGCTCATATAACCGTGGATATTGTCGAACACCTTTATCTAGGTCCATATATGTATCTGGTACAGCCACAGGCTGGTATTGTAGCTTCAACAATAGAGGTTGGTGCTATTGTTATAACAATAAAACAAAAAATTACTTTGTTTTAAACACCACTATTAAGGTGTAAACAAAAAGTATGATAATTTTTTTTATTCATATCTGCAAAAGCAAGGTAGACTAGTATTATCATTTTAATTAATACGTATTAAAGTGGTTAATTGTTATTATTGCTATCAATATAAGTAAGGTAAAATTAATTTACAATAGAATGGTTTAATTAAACCTACAAACACATTTATAACGATTAGGCTAGAAACTTTTTATTTAGTTTTTTATCGAGGCTTAAATTTGTAAGCATGCTAGAAGTATTCTAAGTTAAGCATCCATAAAAATCAAAAAAAAAATATTGAAATAGCAATATTTCATATAAGCATTAAATTTAATGCTTGGTTTATGTAGTCCTTTACTTATATTTTGCCTATCCCTATGGGTTATACCACTGATTCAGAACAAAAGATGCAGTTATTGAATAACAATACTGGAAAAAAAGATTTAAAATCTTATTACGAAATGGATAAAAAAATAAAAAAAATAAGCTAAACATTAACTTTAGTCTTATATCGTTAAGATCAGAGAGATGATTTTGATCATCAAATGCAAAAGATATTGGAACTTTATACCTTATTTTTGCTTTACTCTCAGGTTTAATAGGTACAGCTTTTTCTGTGTTAATCAGATTAGAGCTATCTGCACCTGGAGTTCAATTTATAGCAGATAATCAGTTGTATAATAGTATAATAACTGCTCATGCTCTTGTTATGATATTTTTTATGGTCATGCCAGCTATGATAGGAGGGTTTGGTAATTTTTATTGCCATTGTTAATAGGGGGAGCCGATATGGCATTTCCTAGGTTAAACAATATTAGTTTTTGGCTCTTAATACCAAGTATAGCATTATTTTATTTGCTAATGGTATAGAGAATGGAGCAGGTACAGGCTGAACTCTCTATCCACCCCTATCAGGAATACAAAGTCATAGTGGACCCAGTGTAGATCTCGTTATATTTGCTTTACATTTATCTGGAATAAGCAGTTTATTAGGGGCTATGAATTTTATATCTACTATTCTTAACATGAGATGCCCAGGTATTAGATTACATAAGTTAGCACTATTTGGGTGAGCTGTTGCTATAACAGCTGTATTACTTCTGTTATCTTTACCTGTGCTAGCCGGTGGTATTACTATGATATTAACGGACAGAAACTTCAATACATCTTTTTTTGAAGTAGCTGGGGTGGTGATCCTATCTTGTATCAACACCTTTTCTGATTTTTTGGTCACCCAGAGGTTAAATTTGTAGGCCTCTTAACATTGCTGTATGCTGGGACCACTTTGTTACAAAGTTTTAGATACTTCATCGTACACGACATAGTTAAAAAGCTAAAACAAAAAAGTAAATCAGCAGGTAACATTTCATTATACGGAACAAATACAATGAATGGAACCTCAGAGACTCTACGCAATGGAATTGTAGTAAATTCAGAACATGTAAAACGTACATCAAGACATGTTCCTAAACACTTGAAGCCTCTTAATAATGGACAATTAGGTCATTATTTAGCAGGTTTAATTGATGGTGATGGTCATTTTAGTAAAGCTCAACAATTAGTTATAGTATTTAGCTCTTCAGATGCATTTCTTGCTTATTATGTAAAAGAAAAATTAGGTAATTGTAATGTTAGAAAAGTAAAAGATAAAAACGCATATCTTTTAATAGTGTCCAAAAAGGAAGAAATACTAAATGTGCTTAACTTAATAAATGGTAAATTAAGGTCAGTAAATAGATTTAATCAAGTAATTGATGATATATTAAATCATGTTAGATATAAGGATATAAATATTAATTTTACTATGAACTTGACCAACGATTTTAACAATCACTGATTAGCAGGTTTTTCTGATGCAGATGCTAGTTTTCAAGTTAAGATTATTAATCGTACTACGAGAAACAAGCCAGAAATAAGATTAAATTATCAAATAGATCAAAAAAATAAAATACTATTAAGGAAAATAAAAAATTATCTAGGTGGTAATATTGGATATAGAAAATCCCAAGATACTTACTATTATGGTTCTACTAGTTTTGGTTCTGCTAAAAATGTTATAGAATATTTTAATCAATTTAATTTACAATCTAGAAAACACATAAGTTATTTAAGATGAAGAAAAGTCTACACATTAATACAAGATAGAGAACATTTAACTGATAAAGGCTTAATAAAAATTCTAATAATAAAGTCCTTAATTAACCACCATGAAGAAAATACTACAATTTAAGATAAAGTCCTAACAAGAATATAAAAGTTTTTGAAAATTAATGAGGGCTCCGCAGAACAGACTTTGATTTAAAGTTGATGCTGTTCAATTAATTAAAATATTCGCTACATATTAATAATACCAGGTTTTGGAGTAATTAGTACTACAATATCAGCCAGCTCAAATAAGAGCGTATTTGGTTATCTTGGTATGGTATATGCCATGATGTCCATAGGTGTTCTAGGTTTGTTGTCTGATCACACCACATGTATAGTGTTGGTCTAGACGTGGATAAAATTGTGTTCACGGTAAAAATCTTGCTGTATGCTGGAAACTCCTGTTTAAGTGGTCCACTCGTATTAATTACGTTAGGTAAAATCTGCTTAAAGTATAATAAACTACCAGGACAATCAGCAGGAAACTTTGGTTTTAGTGCAAGTGCTACGGCTGACACTAAAAATACTTATAATAGTTATACTAAACTTTCTTCTATTTCTGAACATGTATCTAAACATAAATCTTACCTTACTGATACTGAGTTTGGTTATTTTTAACTGGCTTAATAGAAGGGACGGTTGATTTGGTAAAAAGCAGTTATACATCATTTTTGCTGAAAATGATGTAGCACTAGCTTACTATATCAAAAAACAAATAGGTTATGGTAATGTATACAAAATTAAAAACAAAAAAGCAGTTAGATATATTTGTAAAAATGCAAAAGGTTTATCATACATCTTATCTTTAATTAATGGTAAATTTGTAAGTAGACCTAAATATGAACAATTACTTAAACACAATTATGATGTAGATTTTAATTATACCATATTGCCACCCCTAAATTGTTTGTCATTAGATAACCATTGACTGGCGGGCTTTACCCAGGCGGATGGTTGCTTTCATATCAGCGTTATAAAAAGTAAATCACATAATACGGGATTTAGTGTAAGATTAGAGTTTTCTTTAAAACAAAATGACGTTGTACCTTTAAAACTTCTCTATGATACAGTTAAAATGGGTAATCTTTCTCAATATAACACCGGCATATGGTGCTACAAAAGTACAGGGTTTAAAACTGCACAGATTCTAATTAATTATTTTGATATATATAAAGTGTTTGCTGGTAAATATGTAAACTATCTGAAATTCAGAAAAGTGTACATTATGATAACTAATGGTCAACACTTGGAAGTAAGAGGTATAACTAAGATAAAAAGTATTGCAACTAAAGGATCCTCAGAGACAAGTACGCAAGAAGTCAATCTGTAAAAAAACTGACTAAGATACTGTCCAAAATTTAATGACAAGAGCGTATTTCACAGCTGCTACTTTAATTATAGCAGTGCCAACAGGAATTAAAATATTCAGTTGGTTAGCTACATGTTACGGAGGATCTTTTCAATTAACACCTTTTATGTTATTTGCCTTAGGATTCGTATTTATGTTCACAGTAGGAGGATTGAGTGGTGTTGTTTTAGCTAACGCTTCACTTGACATTGCATTTCACGATACCTATTACGTAGTAGCTCAAATGGGCCTAGATAATATATCTTTTTTTAAATATTATTTTGAAATTGACTATATGCTGGAAACTATGTTTTTGTGTATTGTTTACTATTTATTAATACGTTTTGTCTTTACAAACTAGACCACAGTAGGTATAATATACTTTTAAGTAGTGAAAATAACAGTACAAAATTATCAATAAAGATATAAACATACAATCAGCAGAAAACTGTAAAGATTCTCAGAGACTGTACGTCAATTGCAGATACTAAAGATTATAAATTTTGAATTGATTCGGTTTTAGATGGAGACGTAATTTTGATATTAGAAATCTCCTAGCAATCAATTTCAAATTTTATAATCTTTAGTATCTTGGAATTGACTTACAGTCTCTGAGAATCCTTTACAGTTTTTCTGCTGATTGTATGTTTATATCCTTTATTGATAATTTTGTACTGTTATTTTCACTACTTAAAAGTATATTATACCTACTGTGGTCTAGTTTTGTAAAGACAAAACGTATTAATAAATAGTAAACAATACACAAAAAACATAGTTTCCAGCATATAGTCAATTTCAAAATAATATTTAAAAAAAGATATATTATCTAGGCCCATTTGAGCTACTACGTAATAGGTATCGTGAAATGCAATGTCAAGTGAAGCGTTAGCTAAAACAACACCACTCAATCCTCCTACTGTGAACATAAATACGAATCCTAAGGCAAATAACATAAAAGGTGTTAATTGAAAAGATCCTCCGTAACATGTAGCTAACCAACTGAATATTTTAATTCCTGTTGGCACTGCTATAATTAAAGTAGCAGCTGTGAAATACGCTCTTGTCATTAAATTTGGACAGTATCTTAGTCAGTTTTTTTACAGATTGACTTCTTGCGTACTTGTCTCTGAGGATCCTTTAGTTGCAATACTTTTTATCTTAGTTATACCTCTTACTTCCAAGTGTTGACCATTAGTTATCATAATGTACACTTTTCTGAATTTCAGATAGTTTACATATTTACCAGCAAACACTTTATATATATCAAAATAATTAATTAGAATCTGTGCAGTTTTAAACCCTGTACTTTTGTAGCACCATATGCCGGTGTTATATTGAGAAAGATTACCCATTTTAACTGTATCATAGAGAAGTTTTAAAGGTACAACGTCATTTTGTTTTAAAGAAAACTCTAATCTTACACTAAATCCCGTATTATGTGATTTACTTTTTATAACGCTGATATGAAAGCAACCATCCGCCTGGGTAAAGCCCGCCAGTCAATGGTTATCTAATGACAAACAATTTAGGGGTGGCAATATGGTATAATTAAAATCTACATCATAATTGTGTTTAAGTAATTGTTCATATTTAGGTCTACTTACAAATTTACCATTAATTAAAGATAAGATGTATGATAAACCTTTTGCATTTTTACAAATATATCTAACTGCTTTTTTGTTTTTAATTTTGTATACATTACCATAACCTATTTGTTTTTTGATATAGTAAGCTAGTGCTACATCATTTTCAGCAAAAATGATGTATAACTGCTTTTTACCAAATCAACCGTCCCCTTCTATTAAGCCAGTTAAAAAATAACCAAACTCAGTATCAGTAAGGTAAGATTTATGTTTAGATACATGTTCAGAAATAGAAGAAAGTTTAGTATAACTATTATAAGTATTTTTAGTGTCAGCCGTAGCACTTGCACTAAAACCAAAGTTTCCTGCTGATTGTCCTGGTAGTTTATTATACTTTAAGCAGATTTTACCTAACGTAATTAATACGAGTGGACCACTTAAACAGGAGTTTCCAGCATACAGCAAGATTTTTACCGTGAACACAATTTTATCCACGTCTAGACCAACACTATACATGTGGTGTGATCAGACAACAAAACCTAGAACACCTATGGACATCATGGCATATACCATACCAAGATAACCAAATACGCTCTTATTTGAGCTGGCTGATATTGTAGTACTAATTACTCCAAAACCTGGTATTATTAATATGTAGCGAATATTTTAATTAATTGAACAGCATCAACTTTAAATCAAAGTCTGTTCTGCGGAGCCCTCATTAATTTTCAAAAACTTTTATATTCTTGTTAGGACTTTATCTTAAATTGTAGTATTTTCTTCATGGTGGTTAATTAAGGACTTTATTATTAGAATTTTTATTAAGCCTTTATCAGTTAAATGTTCTCTATCTTGTATTAATGTGTAGACTTTTCTTCATCTTAAATAACTTATGTGTTTTCTAGATTGTAAATTAAATTGATTAAAATATTCTATAACATTTTTAGCAGAACCAAAACTAGTAGAACCATAATAGTAAGTATCTTGGGATTTTCTATATCCAATATTACCACCTAGATAATTTTTTATTTTCCTTAATAGTATTTTATTTTTTGATCTATTTGATAATTTAATCTTATTTCTGGCTTGTTTCTCGTAGTACGATTAATAATCTTAACTTGAAAACTAGCATCTGCATCAGAAAAACCTGCTAATCAGTGATTGTTAAAATCGTTGGTCAAGTTCATAGTAAAATTAATATTTATATCCTTATATCTAACATGATTTAATATATCATCAATTACTTGATTAAATCTATTTACTGACCTTAATTTACCATTTATTAAGTTAAGCACATTTAGTATTTCTTCCTTTTTGGACACTATTAAAAGATATGCGTTTTTATCTTTTACTTTTCTAACATTACAATTACCTAATTTTTCTTTTACATAATAAGCAAGAAATGCATCTGAAGAGCTAAATACTATAACTAATTGTTGAGCTTTACTAAAATGACCATCACCATCAATTAAACCTGCTAAATAATGACCTAATTGTCCATTATTAAGAGGCTTCAAGTGTTTAGGAACATGTCTTGATGTACGTTTTACATGTTCTGAATTTACTACAATTCCATTGCGTAGAGTCTCTGAGGTTCCATTCATTGTATTTGTTCCGTATAATGAAATGTTACCTGCTGATTTACTTTTTTGTTTTAGCTTTTTAACTATGTCGTGTACGATGAAGTATCTAAAACTTTGTAACAAAGTGGTCCCAGCATACAGCAATGTTAAGAGGCCTACAAATTTAACCTCTGGGTGACCAAAAAATCAGAAAAGGTGTTGATACAAGATAGGATCACCACCCCCAGCTACTTCAAAAAAAGATGTATTGAAGTTTCTGTCCGTTAATATCATAGTAATACCACCGGCTAGCACAGGTAAAGATAACAGAAGTAATACAGCTGTTATAGCAACAGCTCACCCAAATAGTGCTAACTTATGTAATCTAATACCTGGGCATCTCATGTTAAGAATAGTAGATATAAAATTCATAGCCCCTAATAAACTGCTTATTCCAGATAAATGTAAAGCAAATATAACGAGATCTACACTGGGTCCACTATGACTTTGTATTCCTGATAGGGGTGGATAGAGAGTTCAGCCTGTACCTGCTCCATTCTCTATACCATTAGCAAATAAAAATAATGCTATACTTGGTATTAAGAGCCAAAAACTAATATTGTTTAACCTAGGAAATGCCATATCGGCTCCCCCTATTAACAATGGCAATAAAAAATTACCAAACCCTCCTATCATAGCTGGCATGACCATAAAAATATCATAACAAGAGCATGAGCAGTTATTATACTATTATACAACTGATTATCTGCTATAAATTGAACTCCAGGTGCAGATAGCTCTAATCTGATTAACACAGAAAAAGCTGTACCTATTAAACCTGAGAGTAAAGCAAAAATAAGGTATAAAGTTCCAATATCTTTTGCATTTGATGATCAAAATCATCTCTCTGATCTTAACGATATAAGACTAAAGTTAATGTTTAGCTTATTTTTTTTATTTTTTTATCCATTTCGTAATAAGATTTTAAATCTTTTTTTCCAGTATTGTTATTCAATAACTGCATCTTTTGTTCTGAATCAGTGGTATAACCCATAGGGATAGGCAAAATATAAGTAAAGGACTACATAAACCAAGCATTAAATTTAATGCTTATATGAAATATTGCTATTTCAATATTTTTTTTTTTGATTTTTATGGATGCTTAACTTAGAATACTTCTAGCATGCTTACAAATTTAAGCCTCGATAAAAAACTAAATAAAAAGTTTCTAGCCTAATCGTTATAAATGTGTTTGTAGGTTTAATTAAACCATTCTATTGTAAATTAATTTTACCTTACTTATATTGATAGCAATAATAACAATTAACCACTTTAATACGTATTAATTAAAATGATAATACTAGTCTACCTTGCTTTTGCAGATATGAATAAAAAAAATTATCATACTTTTTGTTTACACCTTAATAGTGGTGTTTAAAACAAAGTAATTTTTTGTTTTATTGTTATAACAATAGCACCAACCTCTATTGTTGAAGCTACAATACCAGCCTGTGGCTGTACCAGATACATATATGGACCTAGATAAAGGTGTTCGACAATATCCACGGTTATATGAGCTTACGAGAACAATTATAAATGAGGATGATAAATATATGGGAGCATTTCAGGATGAAATTGATTTAGGCTATAGTCTTTTGGATAACATGGATTAAAATGAAAATGAATATTAGCATGGCTATACCTTTCTTATAAAAAAGGGTTAAACGTTAGCTATGCAGTTAAATTTTTAATGCTTACTTTTGATAATTCGTAATCTTGCAGGTACACCTATATATGTATAATACTCATTATTTTTTAGGTCTTTTCTATTTATGTCATGCTTAATATATTGCTGGTGTCTAATACTCCGTAAGCATAGTATGCAAAAAACTAAACTTATTGCTTTGCATACATAACTTATAATATGCTAGTAATATCAGGAGTTATGCATCAATAAAAAACAAACGTTAATGTGTAATATTGGATATATACCTTTATATTTAGAATATAGCTTAGTAAACCTAATTATACATAAGGGATAGGTGATTTGAACACCTAACCTTTCGTGTGTAAAACGATTGCTCTACCATTGAGCTAATCCCTTTTTTATTTTTATTACTATTTGTTTTATTTAAAGTCATCAAAAGATCTGACAATGTATGCACTTTAAAATTTTCTAACGTTTTTTATAAATTTATTGTAAATGCAAAATAGGCAATAATATATATGTGGGTCTTTTAGCTCGTTTCGTGATTGTATTCCTACTTCATTCAGCAAGGCTATCGGAGGCCTGTTCCATCTTTTTAACACTACCTATTTTGTATCTAGCAGTTACTTTATAAAAAAATTAATGACCTTTAGATGATATATCTTGATTAAAAATAGTAGAACCATGTGTATAGCAATGTTTATAATAAATCAATCTTTTTAGATCACCACAAATGGTTTTTTGTCAAACAATAAACACATCTTGATATGTAAAATAATTCCTTGCACAATCAGGATTTATTAAAAAATATTCCACAAAAACACATCTTGCAAAATTTTTTAATATAATATGAGCTAGATCAGACTGATTATTTAGTGATAAGTCTGTTTAATCCGCTATCATTTGTATTAATTTTGCAGTAATAACAGAAAGGTTATTACTTTTCACAAAAAAAGATATTGCTTTGTACAGGTAAGCTAATAAATACACTAAACTTATATGAATCTAAATCAATGGTTATTGTAAGTAGAACAAACATTATTAACAATAATAAACCAATGTCTCTAATAGACATATAAGGTATTAATATATATATGATTAAACCAACTAATATATATAAAGCATAAGAAGTTATGATACCAGTATTTAGACTGCTTAGGCCTTTGCTTAATATCAGTAGTCCTTTTTCTAAGCCATAGGGCCCTAATAATTCTACTGAACCCTTATCTAAAACTTTAGTGGTTTGTCCTCCCAAGTTAAGTATAAAACGAGTAATATATTTGTTATAAAAAAGCTCGATCATAAAGCGTTGATTAAAAAAACTAAAAGTGTTGTAGCCCAGTCTAGTAAACTTAAACTTAATAAGTAAACTAAATAGGTATTCAGATAATATTAATGATACTGCACTTAATATAACCGTTAATAATAAGGGCAATAATTTGAAAAAATTAGGAACAGCAAATTCAGTTTCTAACATAATTTCATGTAAAGGATGTATAAATAAGCTGTTGTCTGCATAGAAATTAGAAGCTAATCCTATAAATATATCCTTAGTTATATAACCAAAAAATATAGAAAAAACTGCCAAAATAATTAAGGGTAAGCTCATAAACATATCACCTTCATGTGCTTTTTTATAATTAGCTAAAGGCCCATTAGGATTAGTTATAAATGTTAGATATAAAACTTTAACTGAATATAAGGTAGTAAACATAGCACCAATAGTTGCTATAAAATACACAGCAATACTAGAAAATTGAAATTGTCCATATGCAGACTCAAGTATAAAATCTTTAGAATAAAAACCAGTCATAAAAGGAAAAGCCACTAAACTAAGGGAAGCTATTAGCATAACTGAATAAGTTAAAGGTAAAAATCTTATTAAACCACCATATTTCCTAAAGTCTTGATTATCAGCTACAGCATGTATTACAGCACCTGCTCCTAAAAACAAAAGTCCTTTATAGAAGGCGTGGTTAACTAAGTGAAATAGAGCAACATTATATGAAGACAAGCCTACTGCAATAACCATCATGCCTAATTGACTCATAGTAGAGTAAGCTATAACCTTTTTATATCTTGTTGGAATAAACCTATTAGAGAACTAAACACAGTAGTAATGCTACCTATTCATAAACAAGTATTAACACTGTTGAACTATATTCTATTAGAGGAGATGCTCGCATTAATAAATACACACCAGCTGTAACCATTGTAGCGGCATGAATCAAAGCAGAAACAGGTGTAGGACCTTCCATGGCAAGAGGTAACCAAACATGAAGCCCAATTTGTGAACTTTTAGCCATAGCCCCTATTAATAAACAAATACCAATAATAGTAACAATATTTTCACTTATATTAGCAGCTAATGAAAATACGGTAGAGTAATCCAAGTTACCAAATGTTCATATAATAGTAAACATACCTATAGTTAATAAACAATCACCGACTCTGTTAGTTAAAAAGCAGACATGGAACTTTGGTTAGCTGCTATTCTAGTAAATCAAAACTTACTAAAAGATAGGAACAAACTCCAACACCCTCTCATCCTACAAACATAAGTAAGAAATTATTTGCTGTAACAAGTATAATCATCATGAAAGTAAATAAACTTAAATAACTAAAAAATCTTTGGTTATGCATTTAAGCCAAATTTGTCTTACTATTGATTTATTGCATAAGATATTAACAGTGGTTATTTATCTTTAAAACTTCTACCTGTGTTCATACCAGA
>JAJREH010000160.1:0-5000 GCA_023065455.1 Cladonia rangiferina
TCATTCATTGATTGACGAGTCTGGGCTACAGCGGAATATTCGACCTAGCAGCCGCACGTCGACAGTCGACAGCTCGATACGGGTAGTAGGAGTGAGAAGAGTCATCGCTCCAACCCGGCGATGCAGCCCAACGCCGGGTATTAAGAGTAAGGTATTTCACGTTCATGATTCGGCTGTGCAGCCCACAGCCGGGTAGGTATAGTAACTTTTTCACGTTTCTAACCGCGCTGGGCTGCTACCTATCATAAACATCGGTGAAAACCGAGATATATACGTGCATCCGAATAAGATCTCGCTTGAAAAGTAAACTTTTCTTGGGCTGTAACTATTCGACAGCCGTGTATATAGGGTTGACAGCCCAGTGCCGGGGAGTCACGGTGAAAAATCGCTCCAACCCAACGGCTGAGAGCCGGTTGTGGATGTGAAAAATCTTACTCTAACTACCCGGCATTGGGCTGCGCCGGGTATTAAGCGTGAAATTTTTCACTTCTAATACCCGGCTGTACAGCCCAGCGCCGTGTGACCTCTTTCACACTTATTACCCGGCGCTGGGCTGCCGCCTGGAGGAAATATCAGAAAAACCCTACATTATATCTGAATCCTTGGCCTTATAGCTAGATATTAATCGCTAGTTTCTCTTATTTCCATTCTTCTTCTTTACCTAACTACTATTCGAATTTTTTTTCGAGATCTCGTCGCTCGCGCGTTGACCTGCAGCCCAACGCCGGGTAGGAAGGGTGAGATTTATCACTGTTCTTACCCGGAACTTTAAGTCCTGACTATCTACTTATTTTAATCAAGTTGTTTTTATTCTTTAAACGATTATGAGAAGATTTTATATGATATTTTATATCTTAAGGAATTCTCAATGTTAAGTTCCATAATATCTTATTTATTATAATTCAAAGATATCTTGATTCTTTTTTTTTTTTTTTTTTTTTTTCATCAAAATTTTCCGCCTTAATAAGATAATAATAAGAATAAGTAATAGGAAGAAATAATTATACTACCTTAAGCCTTAAAACCTAAATATATAGCATAGATTGTCTATACATTATATATACGTTACTATATTGAAGAATCTTGATCGGTAATATTCAATATTTTTCTTATATTGATATTGATAAATAGAAGTTTTTTTTTTTGATTCTTATACTTTTTTATTTTTTTCATATTATTTTCTACTTATTATAATATTATGTATTGACTAATAGGATATTAGCGATACAGCTATTGAGAACGTCTCTTTATCTTTATTATCGCCTATTTACCCCCCCTTCTCAAACTTCAACTCTCTTTCTACCCCCCCCCGACTCCAATCACTTTTTGAAAACGGCAAAGGCATCGCAGATGGAGCTCTTCGTCCTGGCTCTTCATATAAAAATCCATTTTTCGACATTTACGGTTATTTGAAATTTTTTTTGACACTTTACCCGTGCACACCAAATCTGCGCCAAATGATGGTTGGGCCATATATAAAAAATGAAAAAATTAATAGAGTCGTTTCTAGGGCAGACCATCCTATTGCATCTACCTTAAGAAGATTTTCTTAGGTTCTTGCTTGGGGTGGAAACCTATTTTCGTGGGTTGGTCAGGCGGGAGTGCCGGGACATTGCAAAAACGGCCGATTTAGCTATCGGTTGGAGCATTGTTTCGGGAAATCGTGTCTGGAGCTCCCCCGGGATCGACCCCTTTAGTTAGGGCTTTTCCGGGGAAGTGCCTGAAAGGGGCCACCGCGTCCGTTACGGCTCGAGCGTTACCTTGCGGAGGGGCCGCCAGGACACCACGATGTGGATTGACTTTGTTGTTATTTTTTTATTTTTTTCAAACTGAGATGCGCCCGTGAATGCCAGCTTCGAGGACGCGACTTCACTGTCGCTGAGGAGCCAGAACCGCGAATATGGGGCCTTACGGTCCTTCTAGGGTCGGTGGGGGCTGCTGGTGGGTATTAAACTTCATCGCATGGACTCTAGCAGAGGGACTCCACCCTGTAGAGCAGTGCACAACCGAACCTTGTCGTAGCCGCTTGACCGCAACGTGGCCGAGTTTTCTGTACAGCGTGGGCCGTTCCAGGTCGCCGTTGGCTCCGGCTCGGGTGGCGCGTCACCCCATCCTGCCGCCGTAGGACCCGATGGTCTTGAACCGCCGGGTACCGCGACCGGATTTGGGTGGCCTGAAGACTCATGGGGTTCTCCCCGTGAGCTCTGACGGAGTCTGTGGATGAATGGCCGATGGCTATCATTATCCTAAAGACACTTGGGGGTCAACCGAAGCCGTAACCGCCTCGGGCGTGACGGGTGGCTGGTATCCTCCTTCTGAGGGGTGTATGGCGCAGCGTGGGCCGGTCTTCGGCCGTGCATCCCCAATGTTGCGGCGGACCACTCCTTGGGCAACTCAGTGGGGGCAATTGGATAGCCCGTGGATGCCTCTGGCGGCTTCGGCCCGGGGTGGCCTGGGCTGGGCGTTGGGCTTCGGTCCATGCCCCGACCTATCAACTAACCCTGACCCCTCTTCATTGAGGTCGCGGTGCCCTTTGCCCTTCGGGCGAGTGGTTCCCGTTAAGATAGTTACCTGGTTGATTCTGCCATAGTCATATGCTTGTCTCAAAAGATTAAGCCATGCATGTCTAAGTATAAGCAATCTATACGGTGAAACTGCGAATGGCTCATTAATTTTTAATGCCAGTTTCTCTCGTGTAGGTCACGCTTTTGGGAGGGGGTAGAGCTCAATGGCCATTCAAACACCTATTAACAGCAGCTGCCGCAGCTCGTGACTTATCAAAGTGTGAGGACCGGCTTCCGGAACCCGCAGCCAGCGCCGTCTGGTCCAACGACTACAAGATATATGCCGGGAGCTTCTCCCCGTTAAGATATAGTCTCCTCCTGCAGAGCAATCTACGGGCACGTGCATTAAATCAGTTATCGTTCATTTGATAGTACCTTACTACTTGGTACCTGTGGTAATTCTAGAGCTAATACATGCTAAAAACCTCAACTTCGGAAGGGTGTATTATTAGATAAAAAACCAATGCCTTCGGGCTCCTTGGTGATTCATAATAACTTCACGAATCGCATGGCCTTGAGCCGGCGATGGTTTCATTCAAATTTCTGCCCTATCAACTTTCGATGTAGTATAGAGACTACCATGGTTTCTACGGTACGGGAATTAGGGTTCTATCCGGAGAGGAGCCTGAGAAACGTAAGTCAAATATTTACCCACCCAGGATACATCGAATCTAATACTAACATTTTATTAATAGGGCTACCACATCCAAGGAAGCAGCAGGCGCGCAAATTACCCAATCCCGACACGGGAGGTAGTGACAATAAATACTGATCCAGGGCTCTTTTGGGTCTTGGAATTGGAATGAGTACAATTTAAATCCCTTAAATTTGGCCTTGTAGGGGATTAGAAGCAATCAGTCATCTAATGGCGACGCCCTCTCTCTCCGAAGATTGCTACCACGCAAGATCCGGAGCTCGATCTATTCGAGTCAAGAGACTAAACTAGGGTGGGTGGCCCCCGGCCACTTCTGATATAGCCCAACCCCCGGCGCTGCGCTGGGTACACGTGTAACGAGGAACAATTGGAGGCAAGTCTGGTGCCAGCAGCCGCGGTAATTCCAGCTCCAATAGCGTATATTAAGTTGTTGCAGTTAAAAAGCTCGTAGTTGAAACTTGGCCTGGCTGACCGGTCCGCCTCACCGCGTGCACTGGCTCGGCCGGCCTTTCCTTCTGGGAACCGCATGGCCTTCATTGTCGTGTTGGATCCAGGACTTTACTTTGAAAAATTAGAGTGTTCAAAGCAGGCCTATGCTCGAATACATTAGCATGAATAATAGAATAGACGTGTGGTTCTATTTGTTGGTTTCTAGACCGCCGTAATGATTAATAGGGATAGTCGGGGCATCAGTATTCAATTGTCAGAGGTGAATTCTTGGATTATTGAAGACTAACTACTGCGAAAGCATTGCCAAGGATGTTTCATTAATCAGTGAACGAAAGTTAGGGATCGAGACGATCAGATACCGTCGTAGTCTTAACCATAAACTATGCGACTGGGATCGGACGGTGTTATTATTTTGACCCGTTCGGCACCCTACGAGAAATCAAAGTCTTTGGGTTCTGGGGAGTATGGTCGCAAGGCTGAAACTTAAAGATATTGACGGAAGGGCACCACCAGGAAGCTCAAACGCCTGTTATAATATTATATAGGGAAAAGAATAGTGATATTAGCCCCCGATCCCGGGTGGTGAGGCCTTTGAATTGCGTGGACTGTCTTAGCCGCTTCGGCGAACGTACCGCAGCCGACCCCTCAGACGAGGGCTTCGGTCCACAGATCAAGTGGTGCCGGTGTACCGTCAGGGA
The DNA here is from genome assembly GCA_023065455.1 of Cladonia rangiferina. NCBI lineage: Eukaryota > Fungi > Ascomycota > Lecanoromycetes > Lecanorales > Cladoniaceae > Cladonia > Cladonia rangiferina. Next base: position 4,368 of record JAJREH010000160.1, read on the forward strand.
CCACTTATGATATGATCGACCCCTAAGCAACAAGCTTAGGACTCAGTGCGTGGAGCCTGCGCTTATTTGACTCAACACGGGAAACTCACCAGGTCCAGACACAATAAGGATTGACAGATTGAGAGCTCTTTCTTGATTTTGTGGTGGTGGTGCATGCCGTTCTTAGTTGTGGAGTGATTTGTCTGCTTAATTGCGATAACGAACGAACCTTACCTGCTAAATAGCCAGTCAGCTTTGGCTGGCCGCCGGCTTCTTAGAGGACTATCGCTCAAGCCGATGGAAGTTGAGCAATAACAGGTCTGTGATGCCCTTAAAAATCTAGGGTAAAAAACCGAGTTGGTTGAAAAGGGTCTTAACCCTCCAAGCACATTTTCAATCTTTGACGGCAAGTTTCAACTGAACAAGCCGAAGTCTTTGCGGATGGCCTCTCACCAGTGTGATGGACCTTTGATGCGGAGATTCAGAGACTAAATGAAGATGGGACGCCACATATAGGCGTCTTTTCTGATATAGTCCGACTTATAGCTGGACGGCTATAACGTTTGTGTAGATGCTCTGGCCGCACGCGCGCTACACTGACAGAGACAACGAGTTCATCTCCTTGACCGGAAGTTTGGGTAATCTTGTTAAACT
>JAJREH010000084.1:0-59479 GCA_023065455.1 Cladonia rangiferina
TATATTATAAAAAAAACGTTTATAATAAAACTAGCGCTAGAACGTTATTTAAAGTAAAGTTTATAATAAATTCTCTCTTTATAACTAGTTCTATTATAGCTATTATATTTAATTCTAAGAAACTTTTTAATAATAATTAATACGCTTTCCTCTATACTATTTAAGTAATAAGATTTATTAATAAGATTAATAAATAGATTATTTATATTAATATCCGTTTTCTAACTTTATAGGATTAAGTAATTAAGATAATAAAACTTTTATATTATAAGCTAAGGTTATATAAAGTTTAGATAATAATAAGTTTATTTAGAAGTTTTAAATTTTCCGCTTTTAAATTAGTTAAAATATATTTAATTATTATTAAATAATCTTTAATCTTTTCTAAATTATTTAAAATAGCCCTGGAAAATTTCTAAAATAAAATAAATTCTAAAAAAAACTATAAGGTATATATATATAAGCGCTCTAAATATTTCTATATATTAATTAGATTATTAATTATTAAAATATATATAAATAAATTATTTATATAAGTTAGTTAATTATAACTTAGCGCTTTAATATTATCTTTACTAAATTTAATATTATTTATATAAGTAAGAAATATATTAATATTTTTAATAATTAGAATTATTTTAATTTTAATAATTTATAATTAATAATCCGCTATATTAATTAACTTAGAGATTTTAATAACTTTATTTTTAAATATATTTTTCTAAATTAGGTTTAATATAATAAGATTAGAATATATTTTTATTTAAAAATAATTATATAATAAATAAAATATAAGTTTTATTAATACTTAATAAATTATATTAAATTAAGAATAATATTCTAAAGATAAAAAGAAAAAAATAAATTAAAAAATCTAGAAAAATAAATAAAGTAAATAAGGTAAATAAAATTATTAATTAAATATAATATAATTCAAGCTTATAACTTATTAAAAATAAAAAGCTACTAGCTAAGATAACTAAATAGAATTTAATTAATAAAGTAAAGAAAATAAAAGATTAATTAAATATTTTACTTAGTTATTTAAATACTAGAGAAAACTATTAATTATATAAAGTTAGCTAAGTTTTTTTCTATAATTTTATTTATTAAGATAAGATTTATAAGTTAAAATAAAATTCCTAATTAAAAATATAATTAATTAAATACTAAAATTAAAATATTATATTAAGAATATTAAAATTAAAGATTATTTAATTAAAATATTAAGCTAATAATTTACTAAATTAATAAACTTAAATTAATAAATTAATTAATCTAGATTATACTACTAATTTTCTAATATAAAAAATAAGGAAAATAAGATTAAATAATTAATAAAGAGTTATTAATAATATATAGTAATAATATAATATACGGCGTTAATATACTATATAAATTAATATAGTATATAAAGATAAGTAATATATTAATTCTAATAACTTAATTAAAAATATAATTTATTAAGTACTAAAATTAATATATTAATAATATATTAACTTAAAGTAACTAAGATTAATATTATTTTATTTAAATTATTAAGCTAATATCTATAGAATTTAAATTAATTTAATATAGAATTTAGATTATATTATTAATATTAAGTTATTAATATTACGCTATTAATACTACGCTATTAATATTATTTTATAATTTAATAAGAAAAATAGAAAATTAAATTATTAAAAATACTTAATTAAATAAAAGTTTAAGGAAATTATATATATATATTTTAGTTATATATTGAAATCCGACGTTAAGATTAAGTTAAGTTAGCGAAGTTAACTTAATAAGGTCTTAATAATCTAAATATTAATTTATAACTTTATAACTTTATTTCTTCTTCTTTAATTAATAAAATTAATATATTTAAATCTCTATTTTTAATAAGTTATAAACTTAAATTTATAAGTATTACTAACTATAATCTAGATATTTATTAATATTTTTTTATATTTAAATATTTTATATTTATATCCGTAGAATTATCGTAGAAACTATTAATCTTTTAAGTCCTAAATATACTTACTAACTAAATAATTAATTTACTACTAAAGATTACTACCTACTATATTTAAAAAATATAATATTAACGATTTAGTTAAGTTAGAGAGTATTAATAATAATATTATTTACTTATTATTAACAGCCGCTCTAGCGCGGTCTTAATATAAATAAGTTTTTAAATTATATTATTAAGTAATTCTCTACTAAGTAATACTACTTCCTAGTTTAAATACTAATATATAAATAAATAAGAAAATTCTATTTATAAAATATCTAGAGTAAGTTATTTTATTACTTAAACTTATAAATTTATTCCTACTAAGATTAAAATTATTATTACTAAATATTTATATAACTTCTAGCTTAAATAAATATAAAAAACTTTATAAAATCTTTATAAATTTTATTAAATACTATTTATATTTATTAAATTCTTAATTAACTATTATTTAATTAAATAGTTAAAGGAAACTAGTTATTAACTATTACTTTTTCTATCTACTAATTAATAATATTATTTTATTAAGTAAGGTTAAAACTATTAAAGTTAATTACCTTTAAATATATTTAATTTTTTTTAATAATTAATTACTATATTTTATCTTCTATTAACTAAATAGAGGTAATATAAATAATAAATATAAAAATATTATTAAGCCTTTAAATAAAAACTTATTTAAATAGTTATTTACTTCTTTATAAAACTTATAATTATTATCTAGAGTTAACGCTTTTCTTTATTAATATAATAATTTACTTATTACTATATATCGTTATATTAAATAAAAGTATTTTTCTTATCTTATTAAAGAAGTCGTATAGTAATAAGAAAAAAAATAAGTAATAATCTTAAATAAAAATATTAAAAATAATAATTATTAATTCTTATTATATTTATCTTTACTTTATAATATAGACTTTAAAGCTAGTAAATTTACTCTTTTAAAAATAAGTAATACTAATATTTTTAGTCTTATTACTAAATATTTTTATATACTTTTATTATTACCGTCTCTTACTTTAGCTTAAAAATAATATTAATAATTTATAATTATATTCTCTACTAAATTATCCTTATTTATAAATATTCTTATATTATTATTATTTAACGCGGTTATTATTCTAGAAAACTAAAATAATTAATTAAATAATATAATTATAAAATAAAGGGTTTTACCCCCTTACTATAATTAAAAAGCTTAAGAAGAAGTTTAGATATATTAAATAAACTTAAAAAATAAAAAATTAATTAATTTTTAATAATTTTAAACTATTTATTATTATTACTATATTTAAGGTAATTATTTTAATTAAAAACTAGATAGAACTTAATATCTATATAATAATTTAAGATAAAAATAATATATAAATAATTTTTAATATAATTAAAAGAAAGTATAAGTTAGAAGGAATAGAAATTTATATTAAATTAATTTATTAATTATATAGCCTAACGCTTAAAAGCTTAAAAAATATTATTAAATATATTTAAAAATTTTAAGAGATTAACAGCGAGCTAAAGTTTTTATATAATAATATTATCTTATTAAAATCTTATCTATACTATTTATTCCTTATAAGTCTTAGTAAAGTCTATTAAATATTTATTACTATTTTTATTTAAATATATAATTTATTTAGCTTTAATATATAAATTTTTATTAAAATATTATTAATTATAAGTAACGAAGAATAATGTATATAAATAAGAGATAAGTTATTAAAAATTATTATATTTATAAAATAAAAGATTATTAATTTAGATAGCTTTAACTAAAAACGTAAAAATTAAATTAATAAATTAAATTAAGAAAGGTAAAAAGGTTCTTATATTTATTATAAGAATAAGAATTTATTTTTAAAATATAATAAGACTTTTTACTAGTAACTATACCCCTAATTAAAATTAATAAAATTTAAATTTAAGAAGGAAAAGAAAAAATATTTTATAACTAATTTATTTATTAATAAGCTAAGCGATAAACTAGTATTTATTAATTTAATAATTAATAATTATTTAATTTAAGGCTATAATAACTTTAAGTTAATATATACTCTTATTATCTTTATTTATAAGAACTTAACTAGTTTAATTATAATTAATTTAAATTATAATTAATATATTTTTAATAATTATAATATCTTTATTAACTTTTAAGTTATAAAATCTAACTTAATTATTAATATTAATAGCTAAATAGTTTAGTTAATAAGTAAAGGAATAATCTAATTATTATTATTAAATAAAACTATTCATCTTTAAAATATTTTATATATATTAAATATTAAGGTTAATTTTTTATTAGTTATCTAACTATTTAATAATAAAGTTAATTTTATTTTTAATAAGAATTTTTATATTTTAAAATATAATTCCTTTAATAAAATTAAAGTTAAACGTCGCTATAGAATTTTTATTTTTAAATTAAAAATAATTTTTTTAAAGTTTAATATATATAGTATTCTAAATAATCTTATTTAATAACTTTAGTATATTTATATAAAATATTTAAAATAATAAAATATTACTTTATTACTCTAAATATTTACTAAAATTAATTTTTCTAAGAAAATTAAGGATAAGTTAACTTGCGAATATTATATATAAAATCGCTAAAAATTTATTCTTTATAAAAATATTATTATACTTAATTTATATTTTATAGAGTTTATTTATAATAATATATATAACTTTATTATACCTACTAGTTTTAATAGGACTTAATATTTTATTATTTTTAAATATAATTATATTAATTTTTCTAAAGTTTTTTATATTAAGAATAAGACTATAATTTTTTAATATTTTTAATATTTTAAATTTAAATAAGAATAAGAAAGTTATTATATTTAATATTTCTAAATTAATAATAAAGATAAATATATAAGTTATAAGTTTTAATTATTTTTTAAAGATAAAAATATTATCTATAAGTAAATAATACTTAGAAACTTTTAATAAAATAATAAATCAAAATAATTAGGTTAAATATTGATAGTTAAAATATATTTTTTATTATTAAGTTTAAAGCTTAATAAAGATTTATAGCTTAAATTTTTAAAAATAATTAATTATATTATAATACGCGTTTTTATAGCTAAGATAGAAAATAAGTTAACTTATAAAATTTAGTATAGTAACTATTCTTCTTATAAAGAATCTAATAGATCTAAATAAATATATACTAGAATATTATCGAAATACTACTATAAAGGTCTATCTAGGATATCTAGCTACTAAATATATATAGTTAATAGTACGAGTACTAGACCCGATACGGTTTAAAGTTACTAGAAGTAAATCTTAATCTATAATACTATCCCTTTCTTTATATAATAACGTTCTTATTACCGTAAATCCTATTCTATATAACGATAATATAATAGCTATCTATATATATAATCGATTAATTAAGTTATTTATTACTTATATTTTATTATATATAGCTATGTCCGCAAGCTCTAGCGTAAGGATCGTTAAGTATTTATTCTCCGCGAGTTAAAAATCGAGTAATAATAATGTAGGGATAGCGACGTAGGAATTACTTATATAAATATATATTAATAATTTAGATTAACTATATTAAGTAATAATAAATATTAGGATATTAAAAAATAAGCTAACGTTAAGTAATTAGTTACTATTAAGTTTAGAATTAAAAAGTCGAAAAAGTTAAAAAAACATATAATTTCCGCGTAGTGAAAGATAAGTAAGAAAAATAATAGTATTTTATCTACTTAGTATTCGAGTTAAACTAAAAATAGTTTAGTTACCTACTATTAATATTAAGTAATAATTATCTATATTAAAGAGGAAAATATTACGTCTATATAATTTAATAATAACTTGTACCTATTTCTAACTCTTATATTCGTATAGATTCATACTTTTTTTTAGTAGTAAGACGAACAGCCTAATAAAAGGATCGTCTAAGATAATAATAATTCGGAAGGACGATTAAATCTAATAATTAAAGAATCGCGGTGAGAATTAAAGTAAGAATACGAGTAAGGATAATAGTAAGGATTTAATAATTTAATAAAAGAATTAAATCTCGGTATTAATAGATAAGTAGTAAAGAATATTAGTAAGAATATTAATATAGATCGAAGTAAGAATATAAGTAATAATAATAGTAAGGATTTAGTATTCCTTATATAAATATAAATAAAGTAATGAGTAAGGATTTAATAATTCGATAAGATAAATAGAATATTAATATTAAGGATTTTAGTAAAACTATTAATATATTAAGGTAGAGCTCTGAGCTAGGAAAATAATAATAAGATCGAAGTAGTAATAAGTAGAATTAATAATAAGGAAAGAACTAGTAATAAATTAAACTCTAGATAATAATAAAGCTTTGCTTAAAGAAGAATAAATAATTAATAGTTAAGTATAGCTCTAATTCTTATAGATTTAATAAGTAAATTCTACTAATACTATCACTTTTAAAATAGTTAATAGAGTATACTTTATAATATACTCCGAAGAAAGAAAAAATAATAGTATTATATAAGGGATCTAGTAAATCTAAATAAATATATACTAGGATATTATTAGAATACTATTATAAAGATTTATCTAGAATATCTAGTTACTAGATATATATAGTTAATAGTATAAGTATTAAACCCAATATAATTTAAAGTTATTAGAAGTAAATCTTAATTCATAATACTTCTTTTAATTATATATAAACTTTAGACTCCTTTACTTAAGCTAAGAATTAAATTTAAAAGAAATTAATTAATAAAAGTATATATTATTTTCTAGTAGATTATAAAGATAATAATTATATTTATTAACTATATTATTTTTATAAATAAAAAATTATTTAAGCTTTTAATATATATTTTAAGGAATAAAAATTTATTTTTATTAATAATATTATTTTATTTACTTTACTCTCTTTATTTTTAGTAAGCTTATTATAATCGATTTTATTTATACTTTTATTAATTAAGCGGCTATAAATCTTTACTTTAAAGAAGAAAAATATATAAAAGCGAAAAATTTATAGCTAAGATATTAACTTAATTTATATTAAATTAACTTTTAAGTAATTAATAAATATATCGTCTAATAAACTTCTCTATATTAATAAGGCCTTTATAATATAGTTTTAATAAATTTTTAATAATTATCTAAATTTAATATATCTACTATATAAAATAAAGGATATAAAGAAATTTTTATTAAATTTACTATCCCTTAATTACTTTATTATTACTATACTTTTTTATATAAATATAGTTAAATTATATAAGCTAAAAACCTATAATAAGACTATATTAAGAAGTATATAATAAATATAATAGGAGCTAGCTATAAATAATAAGTATAAATTATTAATAAATAATAAAATTTAGATTATAATAATATTACTTTAAAGAAGAATAATTCTTAGAGATAAATAAGTCTATATATTAAAATAAAAATTAGATAGAAAGATTATCCACTATAAAGCGTATTAAATTATTTAAGGATTTAAATAGTATAAAGGCCTTAATTATAATAAAAATTTTATTTTAATAATTAAATTTATAAACTATAAGGCTATTCTAGTTATTATAGTAGTAATAAATTAAGATTTTAAGTAAATAAATATTAAAACTACTTTCCTTTATAAATAAGTAGAGGAAGAGATTTATATAGAATTATTATAAAATTATAATAAAAATAAGAAAGATAGAGTTTATTATTTAAATAAAGCCTTATATAAACTAAAGTAATTACTTTAAGTATAATATAATATCTTTATTAACTTTATTAAAATCTTAAGTTTTAAAGCCCTAAATACTAATTTAAGTATATTTATTAATATTTTATTAAGTATAATAATAGCCCTATATATAAATAATTTATTAATTATAGATTTTAATAAATAGAATATTTAATAGATTAAAGATATTTTTAACTTATATTTTTATATAATTAACCTTAGGCTATATTATTATTAGTTAAATATATTAATTACTTTAAATTATTAATAATAGATTCTTCGCTTAAGATAAAGAGTATATATTAAAAAAGTTATTTAAGATTTTAGCTAGTAAGAGTATAAATCTATAATTACTTCTATAAAAACTAGTTTTTATTTAGAAAAGATCTTTAATAATTACTAAGCTAATACTTTTAATAAGTAATTATATTAATAAGTTATTAAATTCCTTATATATATTATATTAAATATATAGCTTAATATTATATTCCCTATCTTAGCGATTAGTTGCTATATATTAAATTTTACTTAAACTTATTAAGGCGCTATTAAATAAATTATTAAGTATTTATAAATTATATTAAATTATTAATTAATATTTTAAGGTAATCTTAAGTCGCTAATAAGCTATATTAATTTTAATTGAGTAAGAAATCGCGATATATATTAATTAATCTTTAGCTTTATCTTTTATATTAATAGTAAATCTATTAATTAGTAATTTAAGTAATAACTAATTATTACCTTATCTATATATAAAGCTGAGTATATTAGATAAATATAAATAACTAAGGAAGTTATCTAGCTTTAAAATCTTCTATAAAAGCTTAAATTTATTAATAAGAAATTAATAATAAAGGTTATTATTATCTTTAATAATAATTAAAATATTATTATCTTTATAAAGAACCTAAAGTTTTATATTTATAATAAATATATTAATATATATTATTACTTTATATATGAAAAAGTTATTGAAGATATAATAAATTTATAATATACTTTAATTAAATACTAGATAGTAGATAGATTAATTAAATCTTTATTAAAAAATAAATTTATTAACTTTTAAAATATTCTAGGTTTTAAATATATAGCTCTAACTATAGATAAGATATAATTTATAAGAGTAAGGCCTTTATAAAAATAATTCTAAAGTAAATTTAATATTTAGAATAGTTTATAAAGTCTTTAGAAGCTTCTATAAAGTTATAATATTAAATTTTTTTAATATATTTACCTTATATATTACCCGATTATTTATTAGATAGAAAATAATATATATAAGTTATATATTAAATTTTTATTTAAAAATAGCGTTTAGAATATTAATTTTAATAATATAATATAAAGAAGTACTTATTAATATTTTTAAAGAATATATAAAATAGAATCTAGTTATTTAAATAGTTATAAAGTACTTTATTATAGTTTTTTAATAATTTATAATAATTTTATAGATATATAATTATAGGATTTAATTATTAAATAATTATTTATTAATATATTAGCTTTATATAAGTAATAAGTAACTATTAAAACTTTATATAAATAGAAAAAGAAGATATCTTATATATAATATAGCTAGAGCTTATAAAAACTTATAGATTAAGTAAAAGTATTAAAATTTAATACTAAGACTAAGTTAAGTTAACGAAGTTAACTTAATAAGATTTTAATAATTTAAATATTAATCTATAGCTCTATAACTTTACTTCTTTTTCTTTAACTAATAAAATCAATATATTTAGATCTTTACTTTTAATATTATATATAATAATTATATAATATATATTATAAATTATTAAATTTAAGTTAATAGTTTCTATTTAATAATTATTTTTAATTTATTTACAACGCGTATTATATAATTATTATATATAATTATTATATATAATCGCTATATATAATTACTATATATAACTAATATATATATATATAATTTTCTTAAATCTTTATATTATCAGAGTCTAGTCCATAGTATAATAAATATATAGATAAGATATTAAAACTAAGAAAGAAAGGATTTATAAAGCGCGTAGAGAATATATATAAATAGTAGTAGCTTTTTAAACTAGGTCTAATAAAGTTATATAAGCGAGTAAAGACTAGTCTATAATAGTACTTCTCTTCTCTATAAGATATTAACTTTAATATTTATAGCTTAGAGTTATAATTAATATACTATATACTTAATATTTTATATACGTCCGTTTATTTATTTATTCTGTTTAGATATTTAACAAAGCTTTTCTAGCGAGCGAAAAGAAGAAAAGATAATATTATCTTTATATATAAGCAATCCGTTGTATTACGTATTCTAATATTTATATTTTATAAGTTAATAGAACTCTACATAGCCTATAGTTACTATATACGACGAGCGTTACTAGGAGTAATAGGTGATTTTTAGGTACGGGATTCTATACTAAGTTAGAGTTTAGCGACAGCGACGTAAGGAATAGTAATATAGGAAATTACTTATAAAGATAAGTCTCGGTGAATTAAATAGTATATTACTAGCGACGAGTATTAATTAGTAATTAATAAGATGAAAAGAATAGTAAGAAACGAAGGTCGATAGTTAGTATATTAAAAAGTTAAAAATATTAAAAATATCGTAAGATTTTAAGTATTTAAAATCGTATAAGGTAAGTAAGGAAAATAGTAACGTCCGTTTATATAATATTAATCTTAATATAGTATAGTTACCTTATTAGTTTTAAGGACGTAGTAATAATTAACTATAGTACTTATAATTAGTAAATATAGCGCTACGGGGAGAAATATATAATACCTATAGAATCTAGTAATAACTTATACTTATTCCTAATTCTTATTTTCTATATAAACGTAACTCTAAGCTCTTTCCTAGCTAGAACGAGTTAGTTTATAGAATTAAAATAATAATAAGTAAACTACTTTAGAGTAAATATACTAAATATAACGCTTTAATAATTAATATATAGTAATAGTAAGTATCTAGGATTTAATATATAATAACGATAGTAAGATTAAACGAATTATTTATTAAAAGGATTATCTAGTTAACTATATAAGTAAGCTGCTATAGAGTAAATATACTAGATATAAGGTATTAATAATTAATATATATTAGTAGCGAGCTTTAAAGCGGAACTTATAAGGAAATAAGATAAATTAAATATTACTATTAAATAACTTATTAAACGAGATCTTTATAGTAATAATATTAATTTATATAATATTAGCTAGAGAGATATTCTAATAAAACCGATTTTTTATTTTTAATTTTATTATTATTTAGTTAGGTATTTAAATAGATATTTAGATAGTTTAGTACTTCTATTCTCTTTTTTAGTTTAGTAACGTTCTTAATACCTAATTAATAGATATCTAGAAGCGATAATAAAAACAATAAAGGATTAAGCGGAGCGACGTTTAAATATACGAAATAAATCGTCTATTTTTAGATATCGAGGTACGTATCTTATATATAGGTCTGCGATGATTAGGAAATTCCTATATATTAACGGCGGAGACGAAATCATACGGTATTTCGGCGGCGGTAAAAATAATAATAGTAATAGAAATAATAATACAAGTAATAATACTCTATTTACTTTAAGTAGGAGTAATAATAATAATTAGAATAAGAATTTCGGTAAATATATAGATAAGTATATAAATAAGAATAAAGATAAGAATATAAGTTATTTATATATTTACTTTTAGTATTCCTTACGTAGATATTAATATAGACGATTCTTTAATAAAAATACTATATTATAATAATTATAGAATAGTTTATTATATATATCTTCCTATATATATTTAATAAGATATACTATAAAGGAAAACGAGATATTATATAATTTATAATAATAGTATTTAATTAGCTACGGAGTTATTTCTAGAGATATTTACAAAGCTATTTATAATAATATTTATTATAAAGCTTACGAAAACCTAGTTTTTATAATATCTATATATAATACTAGATCCTAATATTCTAATTAATTAAATTATTTTAGAGCGTCGTTTTATAGGTATTTTAGTAGAATCTCTAGAATATTAACTCCTAGGAATCTAGATCGCTTAATATAATTATAGAAGATCTAAATATTATGAAAAAAATATAGCTTAGGAAAATTATATTATAGCGACGGATTAAGGAAATTAATATCTTTTAATAATAATTTTAAAGTTATCTACGTTAAAGCTATTTATAGCGATACTAGTAAATTTACTTATATTAATACTTATAAATCCTTTAGTAATAATACTACTAGATATTAAATAAAGATTAGTATTAGATTTAATCTCGACGTAAATCTTATATAGCTTTTCAAGGTTTTCGAACCGAAGTAATATTTTATCTTGAAATTATCTTCTAGCTCTTAATCTATTAAGTAGGTTTTATATACTTAATATATAACCATATCTAACTACTTATTAATAGATTGATAACTAAATTCAATATCTATAAGAGCTTTAGGACTTGGTACGATATATAGCTATAAGGTAAATATAATAAAACGTTCGGTAAAGATCGATATCTTAGATAAGACAACGAGGGAATATTAATAAGATATATAGAATATAGTAAGGATTCGATAATCTAGCGAAAGGATTGAATCTCGTATTAAGATAGAGATATTAGTAGAGCTACTAAGGTATTAAGTAGTTAATACTAAGTAGTTAAGATTAAGTAGAGCTCTAAGATAAGTAGGATCGACGAGATAAAACGTTAATATAATAGTTTATATAATAAGTAAGCTAATAGGGAGGTATTCTTATTTAAAGTTATCTTTTACCTATTACTTCGTCCAGAGTAAGGGAATAGTAATTAGTTAGTAAATACCGCGTTCTTATAATAAGATCTAGTTAGTAATCTACTAGTATTACTATCGGCCTAAGACAGCTAGTAATGTATATATAAAGATATATATCTTTAGCTTGTTTAAAGCTTTAGTATAATATTAGAGTCTAGTCTATAGTATAATAAATATATAGATAAGATACTAAAGCTAAGAAAGAAAGAATTTATAAAGCGTGTAGAGGATATATATAAGTAGTAGTAGCTTTCTAAGCTAGATTTAATAAAGCTACGTAAGCGAGTAAAGACTAGTCCGTAATATATATAACTATTTTTAATAATTTAATTTCCTATTTTTTTTATTAAATTATAAAGTAATATTAATAGCGTAGTATTAATAATATAATATTAATAGTTTAATATTAATAATATAATTTAAATTCTATATTAAATTAATTTAAATCCTATAGATATTAATTTAATAATCTAAATAAAATAATATTAATCTTAATTATTTTAATTTAATATATTATTAATATATTAATTTTAATATTTAATAAATTATATTTTTAATTAAATAATTATATTTTAATAATTAATATTTCTATCTTAATAACCCTGGTAGATAAATTTAAGAATTTAAAAAAAAAATTTAATTATTTTTATATAATTAATAGTTTTCTTTATCTTCTAAATAGTTTAATTAATATAAATATAGCTTATTAATATATTCTTATACCTTTATTTATTTTACTTTATTAATTAAATCTCACTTAATTATTATCCTTTTAATAAATTATAAACTTAGATTATATTAAATTTAATTAATAATTCTATTTATTTATTTATTTTTTAAAAAATTTAAGCTATTTATCTTTATAACTTTTAATATATTATTTTAAATTAAATATAATTATTAAATACTTATAAAAAATTATATTCTACTTATTATATAATTATTTTTAAAAAAAATTAATTTTAACTCTTATAATTTAACTTTATTTAAAAAAATTATATTAAAAAATAAAGTTATTAAGATTCTTAAATTAATTAGCTTTAATAATTATAAATTATAAACTATTTATATTAAAGTAATACTAATTATTAAAAACTTATTTAATTTTTATAAATAATTAATAGAATTAAATACTAAAAATTTAAAAAATAATATTAAAATACTAAATTATATTTAACTAGCTTATATAAATAAGCCGCTTTTATATATTTTAACTCTTAATAAATTATTTAATATATAAAATTATTTAAGCTATTTATATATATCTTATAGCTTTTCTTTAAAATTTATTTTATTTAAAGAATTCTTTAAGGCTACTTTATTTTTTTTAAAAATAATTAAAAAATTTTTAGCTACTATTAAATATATCTTTACTAGCTTAAAAATAAAAGACTTAGAATTATTAAATAAGCTTATTATAATTTAAACTCTATATAATTTAAATTTTAAATATAAAATCTTTATTACTTTTATTATTTAATTTTATAAAACTAAATTTATTATACTTAATTAAAATAATTTATTTATAAACTTTATAAATAAATCCTATTATTTATAAAATATAAATAAAAACGCGTTAATAATTAAAAATTATAAAAAATCTATAATTAAATATAATAAATATAATAAAATTAATTATAAAAAGAAAATATATTATAAACTTTATTTAAAATTATATTTAAAAAAAGTAGTAATTATATAAATAGTATTAATAATATATTTATAAATATATAAAAGTTAAAAATAAAAGAAATAAAAATTTTTAATATTTTTATTATTATTAATTAATTAGCTTTATTAATAAAATATTCTATTAATAATTAAATTCTAAATTTTAAAGTAATATTATATATTTATTATAATATTAATTTTTTTAATAATATAATTTTTATATTTATTAAAATTACTTAAAATAAGACTATTAATTTATTAATATATAAAATTAAGTTTATTATAATAAAATTATTAAATTTAATTAAAGTATTTTTAGAATTTATATTTTATATATTTAAATTTTAGCTTAATCTAATTAGTTTTTCTTATTTAATATAAAAAAAGACTAAGATATTTTTTATAAAAAAAAATAGATATCTTTTTAAAATTTAGTATAAAATTATAAATTATTATAAACTTATAAGAATTATTTTATATTCTATTTAATATAGATTATTAGCTTATATTTATAATAATAACCTTTAAATAAACTATATTATAATATTAAAAATTTAATTATATAAAAGTTACTATATTTAGTAAAATACTTAATTTAATTAATAAAATTTTAAAAATTAATATTAATTATATATTAGCAAATTCTTATAAAATTTATATTAAGAAAAAATTTATAGTAAGTCTTAATTATAATATAATTATTATTTACTATTTTAAATATAATAATTATATAATTTTTAATTTATATAATTTAATATTTAAAATAGTATTTTATAAAATTAAATATCTATATATACTTTTAGATATTATTATTAAATATCTTTTAAGTTAATTTTTAATTTTTAAAGATAAAAGAGGAAGTTTTAAAGACTTTTAAAATAATAAAAATAATAATAAAAAACTAATTTAATAAAAAAATTAAAATTTTATATATAAATTAAAGTAAAGAATTTATTAATACTACTTTTAATATATATTTAATTAAATATAGAATATTATATAAGTATTTTATATCCTATATATATAAGTAAAATAGTATTGTTAAGTATATAAATTAAACTATTTTAGAAAAAATAAGATATTTTATATTTTAATATAAATTATTTATTAGTTATTAATTATTAATAATAGAAGCAACTATCTATTTATATAATTATATTTAGTATTTAGCTATTAATAAAACCCTATTTAAGATAAAATTTAATAAAAAATCTAATATAATTAATATTTAACTTTTTAAATTTATTATCTTTATTAAGAATAATAGCCTTTAAAAAATATAAAAAAAAGCTTCTTTTAGGGGCTTATTAGTTAAATTTAATAAAAATTAATATAAGATATTAAATCTAGATATTAATAAGGTTTATTAATTATATAATATTAATATTTTAAAAAATATATACTATTTTATTAAAGTTTTATTTAAGGGGGGCTTTTTAGATTTTAATTAAATTTTTAAAGAAGTAATAAATATAAACTAGTTTTTTAAAATTTCTAGTATTAATATTAGTAATTTTAACTTTTTTAAAATTAATAAATATATAAATTATATAATAATTAATTAATTATAAAATTCTAAAAAAAATATAAATATAAATTTTTCTAAAAATAAATTAATTAAAGCTTATATATTTATTAATAAATTTAAATTATTAAATTCTATAACTTTTTAAGAATTATAAGATAGCTTTAATATAAAGTAATAGATAGTAACTATATAAAAGAAGATAAGTAATTTAGTTATATAAAATATATAAAAATTAGTTAATTTATTATTAAGTTATAAAGCTCTAAAAGAATAATAGATTTTTAAAACTAAAATAAAAATTAATAGTAAAATTAGAAAATATAAAGCTTATTAAATAATTAAAGGCTTCCTATAAAAATATAATATAGATTTTATTAAAACGTTTTTAAATACTATTAAATTTATAATTTATAAAGCTCTTTTTATCTAGGCTTCCTATTATGAATTAGAAATTTAATAATAGAATATAAATCGACTTTTTTAAATACTAGTTTAAAAAAGAAAATCTATATAGAATAGTTTATTAATTTTAAAAATTAAAATAATCTAATTAAGGTTTATTTATTAATTAAAGCTTTATATAGTTTTAAGTAATTTATATAAAAATAATATTTTTTCCTAGCTAAGATTTTTATTAAATTAGGTTTTGAAATTTTAGAAATTAATTAATTAATTTTCTATAAAGATAATATTATTATATATATATATATTGATAATTTATTAATCTTTAGATCTAATATTTTTAAAATTTAAGCGCTAAAATAAGAAGTTGTTAAAATAATTAATATTATTAATCTAAATAATATTTCTTTTTTCCTTAAAATTTAAATTTAGCGTAATCGCGTAAAAAGGGCTATTTATATAAATTAAACTAAATTTATTAAAAAATTAATTAATTAATTTAGTTTTAAAAACCTAAAACTATATAAGATTTTTATTAAATTAGGTATTAAGCTAAATAAAAATAATCTAATAATAAGTTCTTCTAAAATTAAGAATTTTTAATATTAAATTAGATTACTTATATATTTAATAATATTAACTTAATTTAATTTATCTTATATAGTAGAGTTTTACGCGCGATTTATAAATAAATTTAAAATAAACTATTTCCGCGCGCTAGACTATATATAGCGATATGTTTTATATATAATTAATCTTAATATTATTTTTAATCTATATTAAAATATTAGACTAGAGAACTACTATAATATAAATTAAGAGGGTAATTATTTTATTAAATAATTAAATACGGGCTACTTATTCCTTTTTAGAAATAACTCTATTTCTTAGTATTGGATTTAAGCCAATAGCCTCTATTTAACGACTATTCTTAACCCGTTTACAACGTATATTATATAATCGCTATATATAATTATTATATATAACCGCTATATATAACCGCTATATATAACTAATATATATATATATAATTTCCTTAGACCTTTATATAACTATTTTTAATAATCTAATTTTCTATTTTTTTATTAAATTATAAAGTAATATTAGTAGCGTAATATTAATAATATAATATTAATAGCTTAATATTAATAGTGAAATTTAAATTCTATATTAAATTAATCTAAATCCTATAAATATTAACTTAGTAATTTAAATAAGATAATATTAATCTTAATTACCTTAATTTAATATATTATTAATATATTAATTTTAATACTTAATAAATTATATTCTTAATTAAATAATTATATTTTAGTAATTAATATTCCTATCTTAATAATTTTAATAAATAAATTTAAAAGTTTTAAAGAAAAGAGCTTAGCTATTTTTATATAATTAATAGTTTTTTTATCTTTTAAATAGTTTAAGTAATATAGATATAACTTATTAATATATTTTTATATCTTTATTTATTTTATTTTATTAATTAGATCTCACTTAATTATTATCCTTTTAATAAATTATAAGTTTAGATTATATTAAATTTAACTAATAATTCTATATATTTTATTCACCTTTTTTAAAATTTAAGCTATTTATTTTTATAGTTTTTAATATATTATTTTAAATCAAATATAATTATTAAGTACTTATAAAAAATTATATTTTATTTATTATATAATTATTTTTTAAAAGAAATTTAATTTTAATCCTTATAATCTAACTTTATTTAAAAAAATTATATTAAAAAATAAAATTATTAAAATTCTTAAATTAATTAGTTTTAATAATTATAAATTATAAGCTATTTATATTAAAATAATATTAATTATTAAAAACTTATTTAATTTCTATAAATAATTAGTAGAACTAAATATTAAAGGTTTAAAAAATAATATTAAAATATTAAGCTATATTTAGCTAGCTTATATAAATAAGTTATTTTTATATATTTTAACTCTTAATAAATTATTTAATATATAAAATTATTTAAATTATTTATATATACCTTATAACTTTTCCTTAAAATTTATTTTATTTAAAGAATTCTTTAAAGCTACTTTATTCTTTTTAAAAATAATTAAATTTTTTTTAGCTACTATTAAACACGTTTCTATTAACTTAAAAATAAAAAATTTAAAATTATTAAATAAATTTATTATAGCTTGGACTCTATATAATTTAAATTTTAAATATAAAGCCTTTATTACCTTTATTATTTAATTTTATAATACTAAATTTATTATACTTAATTAAGATAATTTATTTATAAATTTTATAAATAAATCCTATTATTTACAAGATATAGATAAAAATATATTAATAATTAAAAATAATAAAAAATCTATAGCTAAATATAATAAATATAATAAAATTAGTTATAAAAAAAAATATATTATAAACTCTATTTAAAATTATATTTTAAAAAAGATAATAATTATATAAATAGTACTAATAATATATCTATAGATATATAAAAGTTAAAAATAAAAGAAATAAATTTTTTTAATATTCTTATTATTATTAACTAGTTAATTTTATTAATAAAATATTTTATTAATAATTAGATTCTAGATTTTAGAGTAATATTATATATTTATTATAATATTAATTTTTTTAATAATATAATTTTTATATTTACTAGAATTACTTAAAGTAAGATTATTAATTTATTAATATATAAAATTAAATCTATTATAATAAAATTATTAAATTTAATTAAAGTAATTTTAAAATCTATTTTTTATATATTTAAATTTTAGCTTAATTCAATTAGCCTTTCTTACTTAATATAAAAAGAAGCTAAGATATTTTTTATAAAAGAAAATATAAATATTTTTCTAAAATTTAGTATAAAATTATAAACTATTATAGACTTATAAGAGCTATTTTATATTTTATTTAATATAGATTATAAACTTATATTTATAATAATAATTCCTAAGTGAATTATATTATAATATTAAAAATTTAATTATATAAAGACTATTACGCTTAATAAAATATTTAATTTAATTAATAAAATTTTAAAAGTTAATATTAGCTATATATTAACAAATCCTTATAAAATCTATATTAAAAGAAAATTTATAGTAAGCTTTAATTATAATATAATTATTATCTATTATTCTAAATATAATAATTATATAACCTTTAACTTATATATCTAATATCTAAAATAGTATTTTAAAATATTAAATATTTATATACACTTTTAAATATTACTATTAAATACCTTAATTTTTAACTTTTAAAAATAAAAGAGGAAGCTCTAAGAACTTTTAAAATAATAAAAATAATAGTAGAATACTAATTCAATAAGAAAATTAAAATCTTATATATAAATTAAAGTAAAGAATTTATTAATATTACTTTTAATATATATCTAGCTAAATATAAAATATTATATAAATATTTTATATCCTATATATATAAGTAAAATAGCGCTATTAAGCGCATAAATTAAATTATTCTAAAAAAAATAAGATATTTTATATACTAATATAAACTATTTACTAGCTATTAATTATTAATAATAGAAATAATTATTTATCTATATAATTATATCTAGTACTTAACTATTAATAAAAATCTATTTAAAGCGAGATTTAGTAGAAAACTCAATATAGTTAATATTTAACTTTTTAAATTTATTATCTTTATTAAGAATAATAGCCCCTAAAAATTATTAAAAAAAAGCTTTTTTTAAAAATTTACTAATTAAATTCAGCGGAAATTAGTATAAAATATTAAATCTAGATATTAATAAGATTTATTAATTATATAATATTAATATTTTAAAAAATATATATTATCTTATTAAAGA
Organism: Cladonia rangiferina; assembly: GCA_023065455.1. Lineage (NCBI taxonomy): Eukaryota > Fungi > Ascomycota > Lecanoromycetes > Lecanorales > Cladoniaceae > Cladonia > Cladonia rangiferina. Next base: position 19,975 of record JAJREH010000084.1, read on the forward strand.
TTCGCTTAAAAAAGGCTTTTTAAATTTTAATTAAATTTTTAAAGAACTAATAAATATAGATTAGCTTTTTAAAATTTCTAATACTAATATTAATAGCTCTAACCCTTCTAAAATTAATAAATATATAAATTATATAATAACTAATTAGCTATAAAATTTTAAGAAAAATCTAAATATAGATTTTTTTAAAAATAAATTAATTAAAGCTTATATATTTATTAATAAATTTAAATCGCCAGATTCTATAACTTTCTAAGAATTATAAGATAGCCCTAATATAAAGTAATAGATAGCGGCTATATATAAAAAAAAAATCTAGCTATATAAAATATATAAAAACTAGTTAATTTATTACTAGATTATAAAGCTCTAAAAGGACAATAAGTTTTTAAAATTAAAATAGAGGTTAATAGTAAAATTAAAAAATATAAAGCTTATTAAATAATTAAGAGCTTCCTATAAAAATATAATATAGATTTTATTAAAACATTTTTAAATATTATTAAATCTATAGCTTATAAAGCTTTTTTTATCTAGACTTTCTATCGCGATTTAGAAATCTAATAATAGGATATAAAATTAACTTTTTTAAATACTAGTTTAAAAAAGGAAATCTATATAAAATAGCTTATTAAATTTAAAAATTAAAATAATCTAATTAAGGTCTATTTATTAATTAAAGCTTTATATAGTTTTAAGTAGTCTACGCGAAAATAATATTTTTTTTTAGTTAAAATTTTTATTAAATTAAGTTTTAAAACTCTAGAAACTAATTAATTAATTTTCTATAAAGATAATATTATTATATACGCGTATATTAATAATTTACTAGTCTTTAAACCTGTTGGAAATAGAGGGCTGCTGACTAAGATGACTAAGCAGGATCTGATTGGTAGAGCGAAGAAGATAAAGGATTAATTGAATGTCTTGCTTAGCTATCTAAACGCTGGGGAAAACCGTTAATTATATAGGGTTAGCCAAGCCCTTTTCCCTGAATCCATCTGCCGAGGTAAGATTCGCAAGCCGAGGTAAGATTCCCAATTGGGAATGTAATTTACCGAGTACCGAAATTAATATGTTGGTAATATGTTGGATTGGGGCAACCGAGATTAGTATTGCCTTATTCGGATTGCCAAGCCAATATCTGCAGGATCTAGATCGATCCAACATGGAATCTAGATTGCGCCACCAATATTAAGCCACCAACATTGCGCCACCAACACTGCGCCACCAACATTCCAACATGGAAAACAAGGAAAACAAGATTAGATGGCCAATAAGGGGCTACCGGCAATGCATAGCGGTAATGCAATGCGCGGCGCTAATGTACTGCATAAACTTATGCAGCGCATAAAGGTAAGCGACATGTTAATTCCAACACACCCCCGCAAGTCGCTTGCCGAGAATAGTGGTTTAGCCGCGTCGAAAAGATAGATAGAATAGCCCTTTTGCGTTGGTAGTTGCCTGCAGCTCAGCACCTGATTCCAAAAGAATCCTAGCGCTGTTTTGCGCAAACGCGATCCTAGCCCCATGTTCCAATAAACGCGGCACGCTAAGGATGTTAAGCCCTAATTCAGGTATGCAAAGGACCGAATCCAAGACTGCGCTAGCCGAATTTGGTAATGCAACCGTAATAGAACCGTTGCCGCGCGCTGGTAGGGTTGCCGCATTGCCCCATGCGATTGTTGCTGAGGTAGGGGCTATCTTATCAAAAAGGTCGACATTGCAGCAAATATGCGATGTCGCACCGGTATCCAGGATCCAATCACCGGATGAACGTTTGGCCGATAGGGCTGACCCACCCATAGATTTGCTATGCGCTGCCACGGGCAAGACGCTATGCGGATTAGTAAGCAATGCGACAGGCGAAACGCTATGCGAAAAGTCGCTATGCGCTGCAACGGGCATATGGCTATTAGTAAGCGATGCGACAGGCAAAACGCTATGCGAAAAGTCGCTATGCGCTGCAACGGGCATGCCATGCGGATTAGTAAGCAAAACGCTATGCGAAACGTCGCTATGCGCTGCGAAAAGGACGTCCGTAACAGGACTAGCGCTAGGGCGCTGTTCAGGGTGAAGCTTGTAGCAGGTTTCCTCTTTATGGCCGGTTCTGCCGCAGCCGCCACATTTAGCCCTAAGGGGCTTCCTAGTGGCGACTAGCGCGCTTTCCTCCATGCTATCCAAGCGACGGGATTCGTCAATGAGATCGGCAAATAGACTGTCCATGTCGATGTCCGCTTTTTCAGCCCTATAGGATTGGGTAACCGAGGCGACAAAGCCCTCATGTTGCGGGCCGAGATTATGCAGGGTCCAGGCGATAATAAGCTTATTTGGAAGCTCCAGGTTTTTCGCTTTCAGATTGGTCGAGACGCGCTTAATAGTCGCAAGATAATCCTCGACCTTTCCTAGACTGTCTAGGGTAGCCCCGAAAAATTCCTTAAACAGGATAAATTCCGAAGAAAAGCCGCGAGGTGCATACAAGCGCTCCAAATATTTCCATGCGTCGATCGGGTTGTCGATATTTGAAATATGCATGAGCGGGCCGTCTGCGCAAGCTAGCTGAATATAGCCTAGCGCCTTAGCATCGTCTTTGCCAGATTTAGCGCCGTCTGCGCGGGTAAGAAATGCGCCAATGTCCTTGGCGGTTAGGGCTGCCTTAATCCGAATAGCCCATAGTTCGTAGTTAGCTGCACCGATTAGCTTGGGGATTTTGATAGCCCCGTCTTCAGACATGTTTTTCTGAATCGGGTTTAGCGCGATAGGGTTAGGGCGTATTTTTTCTGAAGAGGCGGTCACGTGACGAATAAAACGTGATTTTTGTTGATGCTTGGCAAGCTATACCGAATTAGGAATAGTGTTCCGAAGGTGGAAAAAAAAGATAGATCAAAAGATCCGAAAAGGTGAATAGGGTAGATAAGGTAGATAGAACTATCAATCAGACGCGACGCGATCCGGGCTCATAACCTGTTGGAAATAGAGGGCTGCTGACTAAGATGACTAAGCAGGATCTGATTGGTAGAGCGAAGAAGATAAAGGATTAATTGAATGTCTTGCTTAGCTATCTAAACGCTGGGGAAAACCGTTAATTATATAGGGTTAGCCAAGCCCTTTTCCCTGAATCCATCTGCCGAGGTAAGATTCGCAAGCCGAGGTAAGATTCCCAATTGGGAATGTAATTTACCGAGTACCGAAATTAATATGTTGGTAATATGTTGGATTGGGGCAACCGAGATTAGTATTACCTTATTCGGATTGCCAAGCCAATATCTGCAGGATCTAGATCGATCCAACATGGAATCTAGATTGCGCCACCAATATTAAGCCACCAACATTGCGCCACCAACACTGCGCCACCAACATTCCAACATGGAAAACAAGGAAAACAAGATTAGATGGCCAATAAGGGGCTACCGGCAATGCATAGCGGTAATGCAATGCGCGGCGCTAATGTACTGCATAAACTTATGCAGCGCATAAAGGTAAGCGACATGTTAATTCCAACAAAACCTAATATTTATAAAATCTAAGTATTAAAAGTAAAAGTTATTAAAACAATTAATATTACTAATCTAGATAATATTTCTTTTTTTTTTAAAATTTAAATCTAGCGTAATTATATAAAAAAAGCTATCTATATAAATTAAATCAAATTTATTAAAGAATTAATTAATTAATTTAATTTTAAAGACTTAAAACTATATAAAACTTCTACTAAATTAAATATTAGACTAGATAAAAACAACCTAGTAATAAATTCTTCTAAAATTAAAAATTTCTAGTATTAAATTAGATTACTTATATATTTAATAATATTAACTTAACTTAATTTATCCTATATAATAAGGCTTTACGCGCGATTTATAAATAATTTTAAAATAAATTATTTCCGCGTGCTAAATTATATATAGCGATATATCTTATATACGGTTAACCTTAATATTATTTTTAACCTATATTAAAATATTAGACTAGAGGGCTATTATAATATAAATTAAAAGAATAACTATTCTACTAGATGATTAACTACAGGCTACTTATTCTTTTTTAGGAATAGCTCTATTTTTTGGTTAAGCAAGCTATAAAAGATAGTTACCCTATCTAGTTGCGAAGCCGAATATATAGCTTAGAAAAAGGCTATTAAGGAATAGATTTAATTATCTAACCTATTTACGCAGCTAGGGCTAACCTATTTAAAAAACCCTATTTAGATTAATTTATAATCGGCTATTACGCTAGCATATAATCCTAAGCACTATATATAGATTAAGTATATAGATATTTAATATTACTTTATCCACGAAGCGTTATAAGATAAAAAGATTGATATACGCTATATTCCAACTAATCGCTAAATTATTAATAGGCTTATTAAGCCGCTGGATCCTACTAAGTTCAAATCCTTTATTAAAGAGCTAGAGCTAGCTACTATAGTCTTCTAGTCGCTATATAGCTTATAGAGGTGTATTGGATTTAAGCTAATAGCTTTTATTTAGCGACTATTCTTTAACCCGTTTACAACGCATATTATATAATTACTATATATAATTGTTATATATAACCGTTATATATAACTGCTATACATAACCAATATATATATATATAATTTCCTTAGACCTCTATATAACTATTTCTAATAATTTAATTTCCTATTTTTCCTATTAGATTGCAAAGCAATGTTGATAGCGCAGTATTAATAGCGTAATATTGATAGCTTAATATTAGTGGCGGAATCTAGATTCTATATTAGATCGATCTAGATCCTGTAGATATTAACTTAACAATTTAAATAAGATAATACTAATCTTAATTACTCTAATTCAATATATTACCAATATATTAATTTCAATACTCGATAAATTATATTCCCAATTAGGTAATTATATCTTAACAATTAATATTCTTATCTTAGTAACTCTAGTAGATAGATTCAAGAGTCCTAGGGAAAAGGGCTTAGCTACTTCTATATAATCAGCGGTTTTCTTTATCTTCTAAATAGCCTAAGCAACACAGGCATAGCTTATATTCCTATACCTTTATTTACTTCGCTCCACCAATCAGATCTCGCTTAGTTATCATCCTTCCAATATTTAGTTAAGTAAGCTATAAAAAATAGTTGTTCTATCTAGTTATAAAGTTAAATATATAGCTTAGAAAGAGGTTATTAAAGAGTAGATTTAATTATCTAACCTATTTACACAGCTAAGGCTAATCTATTCAAAAAAGCTTATTTGGATTACTTTATAATTAACTATCACGCTAGCATATAATCCTAAGTACTATGCGCGGACTAAGTATATAGATATTTAATATTACTTTATTTATAAAACGTTATAAGATAAAAAGATCAATATATACTCTATCTTAATTAATCGCCAGATTGCCAATAGGCTTACTAAGCCGCTGGATCCTATTAAACTTAAATTTTTTATTAAAGGGCTAAGGCTAGCTACTATGGTCTTCTAGTCGCTATACGGCTTATAAAGATATATTAAATTTAAGTTAATAATCTCTATCCGACGACTATCCTTAACCCGTTTATAACGCGTATTATATAATCGCTATATATAATCGTTATATATAACCGCTATATATAATCGCTATATATAATTAATATATATATACGTAATTTCCTTAGATCTCTATATAACTATTCCTAATAACTTAATTTCCTATTTTTCCTATTGGATTATAAAGTAATATTAGTGACATAGTATTAGTAATATAATATTAATAACTTAATATTAATAGCGTAATTTAGATTCTATATTAAATCAATTTAGATTTTATAGATATTAATTCAATAATCTAAATAAGGTAATACTAATCTTAGTTACTTCAATCTAATATATTACTAATATATTAATTTTAATACTTAATAAATTATATTCCTAATTAAGTAATCGTACTTTAGTAACTAATATTCCTACCTTAGCAATCTTAGTAAATAGATTCAAGGGTCTTAAAGAAAAGGGCTTAACTACTTCTATATAATTAACGGTTTTCTCTATCTTTTAAATAGTTTAAGTAATATAGGTATAGCTTACTAATATATTCCTATACCTTTATTTACTTCGCTCCACTAATTAGATCTCGCTTAGTCATCATCCTTTCAATATAAATAAATCAAGAATGATTATTAAATAAAGATTATTAGCTTAAATTAAATATATCTTTATAAGTTATATAATAACTAGAAAACTATAATAACTAGCCCTAGCTCTTTAAAAAAAAATTAAATTTAATAGGATTTAATAGTTTAGTAAGTTTATTAATAATCTAGTAATTAATTAAAATATAAAATATATTAATCTTTTTATTTTATAATATTCTATAAATAAAATAATATTAAATATTTATATATTTAATTTATATATAGTACTTAAGATTATATACTAGTATAATAGCCGATTTTAAATTAATTTAAATAAGATTTATTAAATAGATTAGCCCTAGCTATATAAATAAATTAAATAATTAAATCTATTTTTTAATAATCTCTTTCTAAGCTATATATCTAGCTTTATAATTAAATAAAATAATTATCTTTTATAACTTACTTAATTAAGAAATAAAATTATTCTTAAAAAGAAATAAATAACCTATAATTAATTATTTAATAAAATAATTACTCTCTTAATCTATATTATAGTAGCCCTCTAGTCTAATATTTCAATATAAATTAAAAATATTATTAAGATTAATTATATATAAAATATATCACTATATATAATTTAGCACGCGGAAATAATCTATTTTAAAATTATTTATAAATCGCGTGTAAAGCCTTACTATATAAAATAAATTAAATTAAATTAATATTATTAAATAAATAAGTAATCTAATTTAATATTAGAAATTTTTAATTTTAAAAGAATTTACTACTAGGTTATTTTTATTTAGCTTAATACTTAATTTAATAGAAGTTTTATATAGTTTTAAATCTTTAAAATAAAATTAATTAATTAGTTTTTTAATAAATTTAGTTTAATTTATATAAATAGCTCTTTTTATATAATTATATTAAATTTAGATCTTAAAAAAAAATTTATTATTTAAATTTATTAGATTTAAGTTGATAGCCTCTATCCAGCGATTATATTTAACTCGTTTACGACGCGTATTATATAATCGCTATATATAGTTATTATATATAATCGTTATACATAATCGCTATATATAATTAATATATATATACGTAATTTCCTTAGACTTCTATTTAATTATTTCTAATAATTTAATTTTCTATTTTTCTTATTGAATTATAAAGTAATGTTAGTAGTATAATATTAGTAGCGTAATATTAATAGCTTAATATTAATAATATAATTTAGATTCTATATTAGATTAATCTAGATTCTATAGATATTGGCTTGGTAATTTAAATAAGGTAATACTAATCTTAATTACTCTAATCTAATATATTACTAATATATTAATTTTAGTACTTAATAAATTATATTTTTAATTAGGTAATTATATCTTAGTATTTAAAATTTCTATCTTAATAATTCTAATAAATAGATTTAAGAGTCTTAAAGAAAAAAGCTTAGCTATTTTTATATAATTAATAAATAATATAGATATAGTTTATTCATATATTTCTATATTTTTATTTACTTTACTCTACTAATTAGATCTTACTTAGTTATTTTTTTTAATAGATTATAAGCTTCAATTATATTAAATCTAATTAATAATTTTATTTACTTTATTTATCTTTTTAAAATTTAAGCTATCTATTTTTATAGCTTTTAATATACTATTCTAAATTAAGTATAGTTATTAAGTATCTATAAAAAATTATATTCTATTTATTATATAATTACCTTTTAGAAAAAATTTAACTTAATTTAAATTAATTTAGAAAAATTATATTAGATAATAAAACTATTAAGGTTCCTAAACTAATTAATTTTAATAATTATAAGTTATAAACTATTTATATTAAGATAGTATTAAGTATTAAGGACTTATTTAATTTTAATATATAATTAGTAGAACTAAATATTAAAAGATTAAAAGATATTGAAATCCGGATATAAGGTAGAGCTTAGCGAGCGGAGCGAGCTAAGCGAGGCCTTAGTATCCAGATAAAATCTCGCTTATTAAGTAGACTTCTTCCTTACTTAATTAATCAACTTACTAACTTACTTTTAATAGATTATAAGCCTGGCTTATACCGTAAGTTATTACTATATTATCTATCTATCTATACGCAATCCTCCAGCGCTTAAAATAGCTTATTAACAAGCTATTTAAGAGCATTATTAGTCATCTATCTACGGTTATAATATATAGAAAATTTAGTGGCTAAGAATTATTAAGGCCTTCACCTTAATCTCTCTTACTATTAAACTAAAATTAAATAAGTGCCTTAACTAAGTTATAAATAAGGTTTATTAATCCTCTATATAAATATTTATTAATTAAAGTTATTATCCTCTATTAGAGTAATTAACTCCTAAGGTAAATAAAATTATACTAAATTATTATATTAAATTATTAAATAATTAAATTATTAAATAATCAAATTATCTCCTAGCTATTAATTAATAGTAGGAAATATTAATATAGCTAGTAATAACAATATAGCTAGTAATAATAAGGAGTTTAATAAAGAATTTTCTAAAAAAAATATATACTTCAAGAATTTTACTAAGTAATAGTAATATATATAATATCTTACTACTTTATTCTAGATTCGCCGTTTAAAGCGACTTTAATTAAAATATTATATTAATAAAATTAATATTAACCACCTAGTAAACAGTTTATTACTAATATAATCTAAATTTAAACTATTTATTTATTTTATTTCTAAATAAACATAAGCTTAATAAAGACTCTAGATAAAAATCTTTACCTATATATATTAAATAATTAATAGGATTATTAAAAAATACGCGGTAAATCCTACCTATTAAAAGAATATTAACTCTAAAAATAATCTTAAAGACCTTCTACTAGAAGATAATTCTTTAAAAGATTATTAATATTAATTATTATTACTATTACCTTTATTTATTACTAGCGATTTATTATAGATATTTTTAATACTAAGTACCCCTAATTTAGTTAATATCTATAGACTATAAATACGCTTTATTAGCTCTATACTATTAAAATTATTAAGGTCTTTATCCTTTAAATTTAAATACTATTTATCCAATCTATTTACTACTTTATTATATTCAATAAGCTCTCATTAATATTTAAGAATATTATAAAGCTTAAGGATTATAATAGGTACCTTAAGTAGTTTAAAAGTATTAAAAATAAACTAAAAATATATACCCTATAAAAATATATTAATAAGAAGGATAAATTATCTAAGAAACCTATTAATAATAATACTAACCTAGTTAATTAAACTAGAAAAAATAAGTCTATTATAAGCTATATTTATAAGTATATCTTTATAAATCTTTAAAATATATATAAGAACATTATTACTACTTTAAATTTATAAAAGAAGCTTATAGAAAATCTAATTCTTAAAAGAATTAACTTTATTTATAATATCTTTATTAAATTCTAGACTATCAGCCTTACCTAATATAATAATTTAAATAACTATTATAAATAATTTAAAAAGGTTTATAATAAAATTATATAATTCAGTTTAAAGCTTAAGCTAAATAATTTATATTAAGTTATTATTTTTTACTATAGATTAAGCCTAGTATATAACTTCTATATTACTTAGTTTAATAAGCTCTATTAGGAAGTATTAATAGCTAATAAATTTAATAAATATAATCTTAGCTATACTATATTACGCCTAAAGAATTTAAAGGTAATATTAAGCTATAGCTTTACTATAGCCTTTAGTATATAACTAGTAATAAATTACTAGTTGTTTATTTAATCTATTAATCCTAGCTCCCCTTAACGCGTTTAAGCATAATATAATTATAAATTAGAATATATTATTAAAGTCCTTAAACTAATAAAATATTATAATAAACTAAATTATTATTAACTAGTTAGCTATAATTATACTAATTATTAAGATAATTATAAATCCTATAATAATAAGTAGCGCGGCGATAATAATAGTAGAAGCTTTAATTCTAATAAAAAGTCTAAAAAGAATAAGAATAATAAAAATAATAAGTTTAAAAATAAAATCTATATTACTAGTAATAATAACTCTAGTAATATAATTATTAATATTATTATTACTAAGCTAGATATAATAGCTTACTTTATTAATTTATTATTCAGCTTTAGGCCCTAGATACTTAATACTAGAGCTAGTTATTATATTATTAATAATATATTAATATTTATATTTACACAAAACTTAGCTACTTTAATCTTAATTATAGATATAATTAATAATAGCGGTATAATAGCTATAAGTATTATTAAACTACTATATAAAACGCTTAATAATTTTATAAACCTTATTATTAATAATATTCTTTACTTACTAAAGGCTAGCGCTAATTTTATATCTATCTTAAAATTCTAGCGAGCTAGCTATCCCCTTAAGTTTACTAATAAAGGTATTTTTATTAATTAGAATAGAATACTTATAAAGCTTTATATTAACAACCTCTATTATATTAATATTACTAAGATAATAGTACTTTATACTTAAGTAGTTATTATAGCGATTATAATAATCTATAATTAAGAAGCTATTAACTATTAGTATTAATTAATAGGCTATTTAAATAAATAAAATATACTAAAACTCCTCTAAATTATTAATAAAATTAATTTAAATTATTTATTTAATAATAATAACTATTCCTATATTATCTATATTAAAATATAAATAAAAAACCTCCTTTATTAAAGCTATATTAAACTTAGTTAATATAAAAATAAGCTGATCTATACTAATATCTTTAACCTAATTAATAATACTTTTTTATACGCTTAGTATCTATACCTACTAATAAAAAATATTATTAAGGTATATATAGGCTATCTAATATTAAATAAATTAATCTTATTAATCCTATCTAGCTTTAATATATATTATAAAGTAATTAAGTAGCCTAATTAGCTTATCTATTACTTATATATTAATAAAAATAGTAATTATAAGTTTAATAAGTTTAATAACTATTACTATAAATATAATATTATCTAGAAGCTATTTATCCTTATAAATCCGCAGATAAATAAGGTAGCCGGTATTAAGGATAAATAGTTATAATTATAACCTATTCCCTTCTATAAAAAAGCGGCCTGCCTTATAAGCTTATTTTAAAAATAATTAGTATAGCTATTTAGCTTAAAAACTATATAATTAAAACTAAAGATAGTAAAATATTATATAAGCTTATAGATAAAGAACAATCTAATCTAAGTATCTTAAAATAACTTGAATATTATAGTATATACTAAAAGTATAATCCTTTAAATTAAAATTAGCCTAAATTTTAACTTTACTTTAAAAAAGATTGCCTGGTTAATTTTAATAATAATTACTTCTATTAAATACTAATACTATCTAGCTATATTTTACGCTTTAATTATATTAATTAGCTATCTAAATAACTTCTTAAGCGGTCTATCTTACTTACTTTATTACCCGTAAAATAATTAGTACCTTGTATAAGAGGAGAGTTAAAATTTAATATTTTAAAATAGACCTAAGTTATTAATATATTATAGTTAATAAATATTAATTACCTACTTAACTTTATCCCCTATCTAGAATTAAAATTAATATTGTTTAATAAACCTTAATTAAATAATTCTAACTTAGAAAACTCCTTAGAATTCTTTAATATAATAGGGATAGATATTTTAAATAAATTAAGTAATATCTTAAAAAATAATTAACTAAATTTTTAAGATATTTTAAATTAATATCTTTACCTATAGGAGTTAACTAAATCACTAGATTCTATTATACTAGTTATTACCTAAGCTATTAAAAATAAGAATAATAGTAATAGGGAATTAACTTAAATTATAATTAATTTATTAATAAGGAATCCAACTAATTATAATAAACCCTAGATATATAAAGAAGCTATAATTAATTATTATTATAAAATAGACTAGTAACTAGATATATAAGATAAAATTAACTTACTAATAAAAAATAATACTTAAATACTTATTATACCCTTAAGTAAAGCTAATATCCTCGATAGAAAATAAGTTTATAAGTATAAAAAAAAAATTAATAACATAATAATTTAATATAAGGCTAGATAAATTATACACGGCTTCTAGTAATAAGAAGGGATTAACTTTTATAAAATATTTATTATAGTGGTTAAATTAATAAGCTATAAAACTTTCTTTACTATTATAGTAGCTTATAACTTAAAAATTAAGTAAATAAATATTAAAATAGTGTTTTTTTATAGTAATATAAATATTAATATTTATATTTACTAACTTACTAAATTTAATAATAGATCTGGACGAGTATATAAGTTTAATAAAGCCTTATATAATCTAAAGTAATCCTCGTATATTTAGTATTATTATTTACTTAATTACCTTACTATTCTAAGCTATTAACCCCTTATTAAAGATTATAATATTTTTCTATACCTTAATTTATATACAATTATCGCTATTTATATAAATAATTTACTAATTATTAAATTAAACTCTAATAATATTACTTAGCTTAAGACCTAGTTATTTAATAAATTTTAAATATTTAATTTAAGACTCTACTAGTACTACTTAAATATAATTATTACTTAGAATTAATTAAATTATACTTTATATCTAAGCTAGAAAGGTTATATCTATAATATCCTTACTAACTATAATATATTAGAGTATAAGGCTAAGGATTAAGATAAAAACTTATTTATATATATTTTAATAGAGACTACTTACCTATAGTTACTTATTAAGGACTTTATTATCTCTAAGTAATTATATAAGTAATATTAATTTATTATTAAATCATTAATATATATTATAATAGGTACTAGACTAGATATTATATATATTATCTTAATTATTAACCATTATATATTTAATTTAGATAATAATTACTAGATAGTAGTGAAACAGATCTTTTATTATTTATAGAGTACTTTATAGTTTAAACTTATTTATAAGGGACCGCTATAGCTGCTTACTAGATATTTAAACTTTAACTATACTAGCGATCTAGCTACTTAACGCTTAATATTAGGCTACGTTTTTAACCTAGAGAGTATAGTTATTAGCTGGTTGTTTAAGTATTAATTTACTATTACTTTATTAATATATAAAGCCGAATATATAGGGTAGATTAATATTATTAAGGAAACTATCTAGCTTAAGTAGTTATTTAAAAAGTTTACTTAAATTACTCCTAATCCTACCGTCGCCCTCTATATAGATCTTAAGGATATCTTGTAAAACTATACGCTTATAGTAGCTTAAATAGCTAGGATTAATACTATATATATTATTATACTTACTATTATTATCTTCTATAATAATTAGAAGACTATTATATTAACTAAGGATCCTATTAATTATAGTAAGATTAAGTATATATATACTAAATATATATTCCTTTAAGAGTATATTAGTAATTAATAAGTAGAGCTTTAATACTATCTTATAAGGGATATAATAGTAGATAGATTTACTAAACTCCTTCCTTATAATACCTTTAAGTAATTTTATTAGTATTTAGGTTTATAATAGTATAGCTATACTAGAGGGAGCTTACTTAATAGTAAATATTTAATTTTAATAAAAGCTTATTTTAGTAAAAGCTTATTTATACTATCTACCTAGCGCTTAGCTATATATTAATATTAATTTAGTAGAAGCTTATTTTTAGTAGGAGCTTATTTCTATAGAAGCTCCTATTAATAGATTGATGTCTAATACCTATAATATATAATAAATTAGCTAGTTAGTAGCCTTGCAGCTCTACAGCTTAAGTGGGAGTATTAAAATCTAGATATAAAACGGAGCTTAGCGAGTGGAACGAGCTAAGCGAGGCCTTGGTATCTAGATAAGATCTCGCTTACCAAGCAGACTTCTTTCTTACTTAATTAATTAACTTACCAACTTACTTTTGACAAAAGATAATACTAAAATACTAAGTTATATTTAGCTAGCTTATATAAATAGACTGTTCTTATATATCTTAGCTTTTAATAAATTATTTAATATATAGAATTATTTAAACCGCTTATATATACCTTACGGCTTCTCTTTAAAATTTATTTTATTTAAATTTTTTTGGGGCTATTCTATTCTCTTTAAAAATAATTAAATTTTTTAGCTATTATTAAGCTCGTCTTTACTAGCTTAAAAGTAAAAGACTTAGAATTATTAAATAAGCTTATTATAGCTTAGACTCTATATAGTTTAAATTCTAAATATAAAGTTTTTATTATTTTTATTATTTAGTCTTATAGAGCTAAATCTATTATACTTTATTAAAATAATTTATTTATAAACCTTATAAATAAATCCTATTACTTATAAGATTTAAATAAGAACGCGCTAGTAACTAGAAACTATAATAAATCTACAGCTAAATATAATAAATACGATAGAATTAATTATAAAAAGGAAATATATTATAAGCTTTATTTATCGAAATCCGGATATAAGGCGGAGCTTAGCGAGCGGAGCGAGCTAAGCGAGGTCTTAGTATCTAGATAAGATCTCGCTTACTAAGCAGGCTTCTTTCCTTAATTAATTAGTTTACTATTCTACTTTTAATAGATTATAAGCCCAGCTTATATTATAAGTTATTATTATATTATTAATTTATTTATATATAATCCTTTAATACTTTTAATAGCCTATTAATAAGCTATTTAAAAGTATTATTAGTCGTCTATCTATAGTTATAATATATAGAAAATTTAATAATTAGAAATTATTAAGGTCTTCATCTTAATCTCTCTTATTATTAAATTAAAATTAATTAAATATCTTAACTAAGCTATAAGTAGGGTTTATTAATCCTCTATATAAATATCTATTAATTAGAATTATTATCCTCTATTAGAGTAATTAATCTCTAAGGTAAATAAGATTATATTAAATTATTATATTAAATTATTAAATATTTAAATTATTAAATATTTAAATAATTAAATTATTTTCTAGCTATTAATTAATAGTAGGAAATATTAATATAGCTAATAATAATAATATAGCTAGTAATAATAAGAAGTTTAATAAAAAGTTTTTTAAAGAAGATATATACTTTAAGAATTTTATTAAGTAGTAGTAATATATATAATATTTTACTATTTTATTTTAAGTTCGCTATTTAAAGCGACTTTAATTAAAATATTATATTAATAAGATTAATATTAATTATTTAGTAAATAGTTTATTATTAATATAATCTAAATCTAAATTACCTTCTTATTTTACCTCTAAATAAATATAAGTTTAATAAAGGCTTTAAATAAGGACCTTTACTTATATATATTAAACGGTTGATAGAATTATTAGGAAATATATAATAAATCTTATCTATTAAAAGAATATTAATTTTAAAAATAATTCTAAAGACCTTTTATTAGAAAATAATTTATTAAAAAATTATTAATATTAATTATTATTACTATTACTCTTACTCGCTACTAGCGACTTATTATAGATATCTTTAATATTAAGTACTTCTAATTTAGCCAAAATCTATAGGCTATAAATATACTTTATTAGCTTTATTTTATTATTACTTTTCATATTTTCAAGGCCTTTATTTATTAAATCTAAATATTATTTATTTAATTTAAATACTATCTTACTATATTTAACAGACTCTGATTAATATTTAAAGATATTAAAAAACTTTAAAATCCTAATAAATACCTTAAATAGTCTAGGGATGTTAAAAATAGTTTAATAATATATAGTCTTTAGAAGTATATTAATAAGAAGAATCCTCTATTTATAAAACTAGCTACTAGTAGTATAGATTTATTTAACTAATATAAAAAAATAAGTCTATTATTAGTTATATTTATAAGTATATTTTTATACTTTTTTAAAATTAATATAAAGATATTACTATTATTAAGGACCTTTAAAAAAAGCTTATTAATAATTAGATTCTTAAAGAGATTAACTTTATTTATAATACTTTAATTAAGTTTAAATTCCTTAGTTTTACCTAGTATAGTAATCTAAATAATTATTATAAATAATTTATAAAACTTTATAATAAAATTATATAATTTAGCTTTAAGCTTAAAATAAATAATTTACTATTAATTATCTTTTTTTATAATAGCTTAGGCCTTATATATAAATTCTATATTACTTAATTTAATAAGCTCTATTAAGAAGCGTTAAAGAATAATAAGAAAACTAAATATATTATTAATTATACTATATAACACTTAAAAAACTTTAAGATAATATTAAATTATAACTTTATAATAGCCTTTAATATATAATTAATAATAAATTATTAATTATTTATTTAATTTATTAACCCTAGCTCCTCCCGACGTGTTTAAGTATAATATAATTATAAATTAAGATATACTATTAAGATTTTTAAGTTAATAAGATATTATAATAAAATAAATTATTATTAATTAATTAGCTATAATTATATTAATTATATTAATAATTATAAACTCTATAATAATAAGTAATATAATAATAATAATAGTAGAAGCTCTAATTCTAATAAAAAATTTAAGAAGGATAAAAATAATAAACCTTATAAGAAATAGACGATCCTAGGATTATTAATCAACAGTATGTTTGGTTGAGCGGTACGTCGACAGCAAAAGAAGAAATATACGCGCTTAGCAGATAGTTAAGCCCTTATTAACACGCTGTTGGGATTTAACGCGCTGTTAAGATTAACAGCTATTAACTATTGGATGTTGAATAGCTATTGAACAGCGTGTTAATAGGGGCTTGACTATCTGCTAAGCGCGTGTATTTCTTCTTTTGCTGTTAATATACCGCTCAACCGAACATACTATTAATAGATAACTAATAGAACTTCCTAGGATTACCTACTTCCTGTAAGGAAGATAATAAATTTAAGGATAAGATTTATATTACTAATAATAATAATTTTAGTAATATAATTACTAATATCACTATTATTAAGCTTAATATTTTAGTTTATTTTATAAATTTATTATTTAGCTCTAGGCCCTAGATACTTAATATAAAGACTAGTCACTATATTATTAATAATACCTTATATTAATATTTATATTTATATAAAATCTACTTACTCTAATCTTAATTACTAATATAACTAGTAATAGCAGCGTAATAATAGTAAATACTATTAAATTATTATATAAAATAGCTGATAGCTTTATAAATCTTATTATTAATAATATTTTTTACCTATTAATAGTTAACGCTAATCTTATATTTATTTTAAAGCTTTAATAAGCTAGCTATCCCCTTAAATTTATAAATAAAGGGATTTTTATTAGTTGGAATAGAGTACTTATAAAGCTATATATTAATAATTTCTATTATATTAATATTATTAAGATAATAGTACTTTATACTTAAATAATTATTATAATAGCTATAATAGCCTATAATAAAGAAGCTATTAATTACTAGTATTAGTTAATAGATTATTTAGATAAATAAAATATACTAAAACTCTTTTAAATTATTAATAGTATTAATCTAAATTATTTATTAAATAATAATAACTATTACTATATTATTTATACTAAAATATAAATAAAAAATCTATCTTATTAAGATTATATTAAATCTAGTTAATATAAGAATAAGTTAATTTATATTAATATTTTTAACTTAATTAATAATACTTTCTTATATATTTAGTATTTATATCTACTAATAGAAGATACTACTAAGGTATATATAGATTATTTAATATTAAATAAATTAATCTTATTAATTCTATCTAGCTTTAATATATATTATAAAGTAATTAAATAATTTAACTAGCCTATTTATTATTTATATATTAATAAAGATAGTGATTATAAATCTATTAAGTTTAATAATTATTATTATAAATATAGTATTATTTAGAAGCTATTTATTCTCGCGAATCTATAAATAAATAGGATAGCTAAATATTAGAAATAAATAATTATAATTATAACTTATTCTTTTTTATAAGAAAGCGGCCTGCCTTATAAACTTATTTTAAAAATAATTAATATAATTATCTAGCTTAAAAACTATATAATTAAAGCTAAAAATAGTAAAGTATTATATAAGCTTATAAATAAAAGATATTTTAATCTAAGTTTTTAAAAATAACTTAATTACTATAGTATATATTAAAAGTATAATCTTTTAGGTTAAAACTAGTCTAAATTTTAACCTTATTTTAAAAAAGATTATTATTATAGGATTTTGATATTGATATAAGATTAAGTATATATTACGGATTATATAATATAGCTGATTCTTAAGAAGAAAAGAAAGAAGATATCTATTAAGAGTATTTATATTCTAGATAACCAAATAGCTCTATATAAAGTAAGGTAATATATTATATAAATAATATATATAAATTATATAATATCCTAGTATTACTATATTAATATAATAATTACCTTTTTTTTTAATAGTTTTATTCTTAAAATTTATATACTTAATAACCTACCAGCGTTCTTTTAGAGACTTATTAAAAACCTTTAAACCCCTATAAAAATATAAGAAAAAGAGCTTTTTTATTTATAATTAGACTTTATAGAGTCTATATTATAACATAGTAATAGTAGATAATAGAATATAATAAAATAAAACTATAGAATATAGTTATTATATATATTTACTATATATTATAATATAATTTAGTAGGCCTTAGTATTACTTTAAAATATTAATAAATTTTAATTTTATTTTATTAATAATATCTTTATTACTTATTTTCTATATAAGAATTATACGTTTTTTATATTTTTTTATTATTCTATTATTAAAATATTTACTTATATATAGTTTATTAAACTAGTTAAATATAAAGACTAAAATAATTAAATAGATTTTTAAAAAAGTTTTTACTATTAAATTTATAACTATAATAAATTTATTATCTAGACTAGTTAATATAATTATTTTATTTTTAATTATTAATTAAATTATAATATAATAAGGCTTAATAGCTTTTAATAAAATATATAATATTAATATTTATATATAAAACTTTAGAATTATAACTATAAGACTTTTAGGTATTTATAGTAGTAAAAGCTTGAAAAAGTTCTTTTATTTATTATTAAATACTAGTTATTAAATAATAGTTATTTTATTTATTTAATCTCTATATAAACTAATAGTAGTGAGAGGTATTAATATATTTATATTATAAATAATTAATAGGCTTTATATATTAGTAAATTTTTTATTATAAATATTACTAGTCTCTACTCCGCTCTCAATCTTATTCTAAGTAAATATTATTATTAAGATAGATTACTATTTACTTTTAAATCATAATATATATAGTCGCTGTATTTATAATTTTAAAAAAATAAATTTTAATTAATTTAAAATCTTATATAAATTAGTATTTATAATAGCTATATATTAAATTAATAATTAAATAAATTAAGGTAGTATTTTTATAAAGCCTTTTTATAATTCTTATAATTTAAGAAAGTATATTTATTATATTTAAAAATATTATTAATATTATTCTATAAGGGTAACTTTTTATATATATTATATAAAGTTAATATACTAGATTTTATATAAATATATAGAATTTATTAACTATATAATTATTTATTTATATAAATATATTTATATAGAGGAATTTAATAACATTATATATATTAATTATTATAATAAAAAACTTTAATACTATTATAATATATTTAACACTATAATAATAATAATTATAAGAATAAAAAGTTATTTAAGGCTTATATATATACTTAATAAGTAAAAACTTAAAATACTTATAATCTAAAAATTCTAATATATAAATAAATTAATAAGCTAAATTATTAATATTTTAAGGAATATAATATATATACTTTTTATATATATTTTAAAGATATATTATACTAATATTAATTTAAAATTAAGGCGCTAGTAATACCTTTTTATCTTCTTATTTTAAAATTCTCTAAATTTTCTAGGGAAAAGAAATATTTTAAGTTTATAATTTTTAATACCTAAACTTCTTATTATATTTTTATAAAAAAATAAACTCCTTATTATACTTTTATAAAGTAATAAATAAGTATTATATATAACTTTCCTATTCTTATTATATTTTCTACGCGCCCTTAATATAAACGCCTTATAGAAGAAGATATTTCTAAGATATTTATAAAAATATTATATTAGTATAGTAATATTAGGATATTATATAATCTATATATATTATTTATATAATATATTATTTTATTCTATATAAAGCTATCTAGTTATTTAGAATATAAATACTCTTAATAAATATCTCCTTTCTTTTCTCTTTAAGAATTAGTTATATTATATAATTTATAATATATACTTAATCTTATATTAATATTAAAATCTTATAATAGTTCTAATTTTTTTATTTTTAAAAAGAATATTAATCTATAATTAATATATTTATAAATATTAGCTTATATTTAGAAAATTATTATACTACTAAATTATAAATTAATAGTAAATAAAGTAGATTAACTTTATAAAGAGATTAAAATTCTTAAAAAGAGGATTAAACTCTTATAAATTAAAATATTATTAATAAACTAAATTAACTAGCTATTTTAATAATTAATAAATATTTATAAAATACTTATTAAGTAAAGAATAAGCTATTAAAGTAAAAATAGTTTAAATAACTTAAATATAAAATTACTAATCTTAGATAAGAATTATTAATAATAACTATAAAAAATTTCTTAAAGTATATAAAATATAATAAAGATAAATTCTTCTTATATTTTATTTATTAAGATATTAAGTTTATTTATATAAAAATAGTATAAGATTTATTAAAAAAGTTTATCCCTTATTTATTTTTTATTATTAATATTATAAGTGGAAAGCGTTCTATATATAATATTAATAAAATAAACTTATATAGAAAAACTATAAAATTATTAATTCTTAAAAAATATAAAAAAAAGATATTAAAAAAATATTAAAATTAAATTTAAGATATTAAAATATATTTTTATTTAATATTTTAAAACTTTTTAAATAATTTATTAAAATTTTTATATATTATATAATATTTAAAAGAAAATATAAAAAAGTTTTAATATAATTATAAATAAGATTATCTTAACTTTAATTTTATATAAAATAAATTTAAAATCTTTTTATTAAATTTTATTAAAGATTTAATAAATTATATATTAAATATTATTTAATTAATAATTAATATAAAATAAAGACTAAATTAAATAATTTAATAATTTAAAGTTTATTTAAGTAATTTTAAAGTTTAATTATCTTTCTTAAATAAAAAATACTAATATATAAATTTTTATATAAAATTATATTTAAGTCTTTATATAATTATTATAAATATTTAATAAATTTTTATTATTTAAAATAAATTTATAATACTAGCTTCTTATTTAGAAAGTAATTAAAAAAAGTTATTTTTATTATTTATAAAATTATAGATAGTACTTTAATAAAGAAGAATAAAAATAATAATAAGCTTTAAAAAAATAAATTTAAAAGCGACTTTAAAAATATATTATTTAAAAGTAAGAATAATAATAATTTTATATATTTAAAATAAAATTTAAAAGATATAAACTATTATATTTATAATAAAAAGAAATATTATTTTATTACTTATTCTAAAAATAAGGATAATAATTTTAATAAAATATTAATAAAAAATCTTAATAATTACTTAATTAAAAAATAGAGAAAAGATAAAATCTTATTTAAACTATTTTTTAAGAAATAAAAAAAAAGAAGAATTTAATATAATCTTAAAATTAAAATATTTTAAAATAATATTATTAAAAAAAGAATTATATAAAATAAAAATAAAAGTTTAATTTAATAATAAAGTTAAAATTAATATAATTAATTAATATTTTATAATTAAAAAAAAGTTAAAATTTATTAAAAATATAAAATTATCTTATTTAATATAAATAAATAATAACTTTATATATTATTATAATATTTATTATATTAAGTTATATCTTTATAATAACTAGAGTTAAATAAAAAAAATAAAAACTATTTTTTATATAATTAATAAAGAGGGTTTATTTTTATTATTAAATATATTAAAATTAATTTAAAAAAAGATTATTATTAATTTAAAAATAAAAATTTAATATTTTAAAATTAAAAAATATACGCCGCGTAATAGGTCGGGTTTAACTTAATAAATTCTAAATTAAATCGAGTTTAGATTAAGTTTTAGGTTAAATTTAAAAGCCTAATTAAAAATTTAATTTAAACTTAACTTAATAATAAGTTTTTAAGTTTAATCTAATTAACCTAATAATTCTTATTATTTAATATAGCTATACTCTATTTAATATAATTATATTTTTATTACTATTATATAATTATAATTATATTATTATTATATAGCTATAAAAGTAATTATTAGATTAATTATTAAATTATTTTATATTTATTTACTTATTTAACTAAGATCCTTATATACTATTCCTTCTTAATAAATATAATAGTTTTAATTCTTTTATTTATTTCTTCTTACTTATTACCTATAGATATAAATGCTTACACTAAATAAATTTTTTTAAATTAAAATAATTTTATAATTGATTTTTTTTTAATATTTTTTAACTATAATACCTTAATAATCGTTAATATATTATAAGTTTATAATTATTAAGAAAAAATTATTTATTTTAATCTAATTATTATTATTATCCTTATCTTTATTACTAATATATTAATACTTTATTATATTATTTAGAATTATTTTATATTAATATAATTTATATTTAAGTTTCTCCTTATTAAGAATTTTATTTTTAAATAAATTTATATAATAATATTTATTAAGATTTTCTATATAATTATATTAATTAAGAATTATAATTATTAAAAAGATATTTAAATTAAAATATTAATTTATTTAGTATATATTATTAATAATATTAAAAACCTATTTATAACTAACTCTTATTATAGATAAAGTAAGGATATAATAAATAAAAAATTCTATTTATAAAAATTTTAATATAAAATCTTTCTATATTTTTAATACAGTCCTAAAAATCTAATACATTAAAAAAAATTAATAAATAATTATTAAATTAATTATTAAAATAGAATAATATTTATTAGTTTTTTAATAATAATTAAATTTATCCTTAATTTATTCTAGAACTTTATAAAAAATAGTATTTAAGTTATTTAGAGTATTAAACGTCATTTTTAGTATATTTATAAATTATAAAAAAGATATCTTATATTTATTTATTATATATTTATTAAAGTCTTTTTATAATATCTCTTAATATATTTTAGTCTATAGTTATATATTAGGTTTTATTATTTATAAAAGTTTTTAAAAAATAATATCTTTTATTTTAAAATAAAGTAGTATAGCTTTATTATAAAAATACTTAAAAGATAATTAAATTTTTATATAATATTTTACTAGTTTTTTATAAACCGCGTTAAACGCTTTCTTTATTTATATTTTTTAAAGTACTTTTTTTTATAAAAGACGATTACTTATCTTTTCTAAGTATTTAAAGAGCTTATTATAAATTTTAAATACTTAATAAAATATTAATTATTAAGTAGTACTAATAACCTATATATATCTATAAAAGAGTTTTATAATATTAATTAGGTATTCTATTTAAAACTATTTTTTTTTATTTAATTTTAAGAATTTTATCTTATATTTATTAAAAAACACCTTAAGGTTTAGTTTTAATTAATAGATATAAATAAATATATATAATATAAAATTCTATTAGCTTTTAATATCTTAAAAAAGCTTTAAGACCTTTAATATATTAAAGCGATTTTTTATAAAGAAGTTATAAATTAAGGTAATAAATCTAGTCTTTTCTATTACTACCCTTTATTCTTATATAATTATAAATTATTCCTTATATAAAAAACTTATATTAATATATACTACTATTTTATAAATTTATTAGAATAAATAGCTTAGCCTAAAATAATTATTAAATTAATTATTAAATTAATTATCTTTATAAGGGTTAATAATATTCTAATTATAATAATTCTTAGATCCCACTTATCTAAATACTTATTTTATATTATTTAAAGCTTTTTATTTATTAGAATAATCTAAATCTTATTAAGTAATTTATTAATAATAAGCTAAATTATATATATAAAATAAGGAAGATATTTAATAAATTAAAAATTATTATTATTATTATCTAATTTATATTTTTATTAAATAGCTTTTATTATAGCTTCTATTATAATTTTATTATTTAATATATTATTTATAGTAATAACGTTAAAAATATTTTTAATTTTATAAAAATTAATTTCTTCTTTAAGAATATTTATAATTTTTATCTTAATATAATAGCCTTAAATATATTAAAATATAAAAAAAACTTTATAATACTTCCAGTTTTTTTTAATAAAGTATATATTAATAGCTAGATAACTTTACTTATTTTTTAATAACTAATTATTATATAATAAAAAGATTTTAATTCTATTTCTTAAGAATTTAATTAAAAGTATTAAATAGATTTCTTTATATTAATTTATAATTTTATACTTAATAATATTTATGCTTAATAAATTAATAAATATATTAAAATATTTAAAAACTTTCTAAAATTTAATATTCTAAATATATTAAAATAATAGTTATAGAGAAATAATTATATAAAATATTTAAATATTCTAGTTACTATAAATAAGATAATAACTATAAAATTTTTATTTTATAAGTTTATCTTTTAATATCTAATTATTAAAGTATTAACTAGATATAATATAAATAAATAGTTAATTTAATAATTAATTTAATAATTAATTAATATTTATAACTTACTAATTTATAATATAATAGTTAATAAAAACTATTATTAAATTTTTAAGTTATTTTTATACGGTTATAATTCTTACTACTTAAATATAATTTTATTTTTAAAAAGCTAATATTTTTATATAAAGGATATTTTAAAGAGTTAAAGTATAACTTATATATTATTATTAAAGCTCTTAAGCTAATAATAACGCCTTTAAAAAAATATTTTTATTAGATAGCTTTTTTTTCTTTTCCTTATATAATCTTAGTCTTATTAGAATTATTCTTATTTATTTTATATTATTCTATTTGTTATGGGATTTTGATATCGATGTGAGATCGAGCATATATTGCGGATTATATAATATAGCTAATTCTTTAGGAGAAAAGAAAGGAGATGCCTGCTGAGGGCATTCATATTCCGGACGACCGGATAGCCCCGCATGGGGCAAGGTGACGTATCGCATGGATGACGCATGCGGATCACATGACATCCTAGCATCACCATGCCGGCATAACAATTGCCTCCCCCTTTCAGTGGTTTCGTCCTCGAAATCCATACGCTTGACGACCTGCCAGCGTTCTCCCAGAGACTCATTAAAAACCTTCAAACCCCTGTGGGGACACAAGGAAAAGAGCTCTCTTATCCGCAATTGGACTCCATAGAGCCCATACCGTAGCACGGCAATAGTAGACAATAGAATGTAGTGGAATATGGCCATAGAATGCGGTTGTTATGCGCATTCACTGTATACCATGGCGCAGTTTGGTGGGCCTTGGCATTGCTTCAAAACATCAACAAATCCTGACTTTGTTTTGTCAACAACACCTCCACCACTTGCTTCCCGCAGGAGAATCGCATGCTTTTCGCATCTTCTCATCATTCTACTATCAAGACATTCGCTTATGCATAGTCCATCGGACCAGCTAAACATGGAGGCTGAGATGACCGAACGGAATCCTGAGGAAGTTCTCGCCACTGAGCCTGCGGCAATAGTGGACTCATCATCTAGATCAGTTGACGTTACTGTCCCACTTCCAGCTATCAGCCAAGTGATAGCGCAGCAAGACTTAGCAGCCTTCGACGAGGCCTATAATGCTGACACTCGTGTACGGAACTTCAGAACTATGGCCACAAGACTTCCAGGTATCCATAGTAGTGGGAGCTCGAAAGAGTCCCCTCAGTCGCCGCCGAACACCAGTCGTCGGATGACGGTCGCTTCTCCCACTCAACCTCCGCGCGATCCAACGGCGGCGACGGGTGTCAACACACCCATATCACAGGCAACTAGCAGGCTTCGCGCGCTGCAAGACCCCTCGCCACAGACACCGCCAGTCTCTGCTCCGCTCCCGGCTTCACCTCAAATGAACACCGTTATTGAGGCCGACCACCACTTGCTCTTAAACCGCAATATGTGTGGTCGCTGTATTCGCAGCCTTGGAAGTACAAATCCTAATCAACCCGAAATCTTATGTGAGTCGGCACTCATGATAGCCGCATGCTGAACTGACAATTGGATAGGTCAGGGCGGTATCTTCACGGGGCCTCCTCGTAATCCCTACAATCTGAGGAAGTGTGTTCATTGTATTCGAAAACACCATCAATGTTACCCTGTGAGGGCAACTTCTCGCATGTATTGCGCAGGGCTAACGCATGCCAGGTCCCGTATGAGTGCATAGAATTCGCCAACCGTATGATCACCCACCTACGCAAGCGCACTTACGCGGAGGAATTCAATGACGCCGCACGCGCTGATCACCATAATGAGAGGCTTCAATACCACCACGATGCGTTCAACGCCATGATGACAGCGGTTATGAGGACGGAGGGTCGTTTGGGGCTTACACATACGCCCAATGAGCAAGAACTCGGAATGCTCATGATCCGGGAATTCCGACACATGAACGAGTCGATGAGCCAAATTGTCGACGTCTTGAGGAATATGGTATGCATGCTCTTCGCACGCGTTTTAGAGGTGCGTCATGCTGACATTGGTTTAAGGCTGGGGCGCCAGCAGTGCCTTCCTACCCTCTCGTCCCAGGATCCTCTGAATCCTCTGGGGAGGGGAGTATTTTGAGCCTACAATTTCCAGTGCCCGGACTTCTCGTCGTGCTCCCGCGAAAAAGCAGGCTCCTCGTCGTGCTCCCGCGAAGCAACAGGCAGGCGCCACGCATGGCTCTCCTACCCCAGCCGCACCTTCCACGCGCTCTCGACGCAAGCGTCCCGCAGAGGAAGATATCTCCGAGGCACCCGCGAAGACCGCCAAAACTTCAACGCGGGCAGGCACGAAGGCGGCGACCAAGGCGTCGACCAAGGCTGCCACTCCCGCAAAGTCAAAGGCTACCACTCCCGCTAAGCCCAAGGCTACAACGCCGGCCAAGCCGAAGACTGACAAGGCTAAATCTGTCACGATACCTGCTCCTGCTGCGGTAGCCAAGCTCAGAAAAGAGGCCACGCCCGCAGCTACTCGCAAGCGTCAGCCGAAGGCTGCACCCAAAGGTAATACTCCTCGGAGCAAGCTCGCACGAACTCCTGAGGTCTTTTTGTTGAATCGGACGAAGAGGGTGCTGTTCCTGATAGTAACAACGAGTCTGTCGATTCGACTGCGTTTGGGCTGCCTCCTGGGGGCGATGACAGTACTAGTGGCGTGGAAGAAACTGAGTTGTGATGCTTTTTCCTTTTCTGTTCCTGGTGTGCGCCCTTTGGGCGAAAGAGTTGTCTTCTGGACGCTCTTTGAGTGGTCATTAATTTGACCCACCAGTTATGTATGACAGTCTAACACGCATATGAATCACTTGCTATTCTCAAGCTCTTCTCCTGCGTTTGTGCTGCTTATCGTAGGCTTCTACCATCCTCTTTGATCCTGTCATGCCCTCTTCGTGGATCCATTGATCATACTCTGGTGACCAATCCTTCCACCGGACTTTGTAAAAATACTGACCCTTTGACTTAGTCCTGTCTAGGATTTCCTCTACCTCGTAATCCGAACTATCATCTATGAGCTCCGGCGGTATGTACTCTGGCATATCGCCGCCGTCATCCCTGCGCTTGTATGGCTCCAACAAGGATACGTGGAAAACAGGGTAAATCCTGTAGGTAGTTGGTAGTGTGAGGCGATAGGCTTGACTCCCTACCGGTACCTCCACTCGAAAGGGGCCAATATACTTATGCGAAAGCTTCCTATTTGGTCGTCTTTGCTTAAGATTTTTTGCCGACAACATTACCAGATCGCCTTTATTGAAGCTGATCGGCTTGTGTGCCTTGTTATAATATTTGGCAGACGATTCCATTGCGTCTTGCCAACGTTTCGCTAGCTCTTCGCGAAGTTTATGCAATTTCTTAACCCTTTCTTCTGCAGCGGGTACCCTCTCCCTTGGGGCATCGTCCTCGATGCTTATTAGGATCTCGGGGTCATAACCGTACATCATCTTGAAAGGGCTGCAGCCTATTGTGGCTTGCTTAACTTGATGGTACGCGAACTCGGCTAGGGGCAGGAGTCCTGCCCAATTGCTCTGCTGCTCATCGCAGTAGATTCGCAGGTACTGCTCCAGCGACTGATTCTGCCTTTCTGTTTGTCCGTCCGTTTGAGGGTGGAACGCTGTGCTTAGCCTGCGTTTCACTTGCAAGTTATAGCACACGTCGGACCAGAAAGCACTAGTGAAGACACTTCCTCTATCAGTTACGATACCCTTCGGGTTACCGTACTTGAGGGCTATTTCAGTAAAGAACAAGTCTGTCAATTCGACAGCATTGACTTTCTTTGTGGTTGGTATGTATCGAACCATTTTCGTATACCTGTCTACTACCACTAGGATCGCATCATAGACGCAGTTTCGAAACCTGCTTGGGGGGAGATCAGTAATGAAATCCATACTGAGCTCTTGCCACGGGCCACTAGGCATAGGTAACGCCCGCAGCTCGCCGTAGGGACGATGGCGTTTCGTCTTAATCCTTTGGCATATATCACAAGAGTCTACATACTCTTTGATATCCTGATTCATGGTAGGCCAATAGAATTTCCTATTCAGCAATTCCGTCGTCTTGTCGACGCCGAAATGGCCTGCCAATGGATCGTCATGATGGCGTTTTAGCAGTTCTTGTATCACTGCGCTTTGACTAGGAACATAAATCCTTTGGCCGCACCTTAGCAGACCATGTTCGTCAAAATGCCATTCACCGGCTTTAACCATGCGTTTATCAAGAGTTTCTTTGTTCTTGACTTTCTCTACTATCGCATCGTACGACTGCAGAGATTTGATCAACTCAGTGATCAATCCGCTATGGCCATCATATGCCGTTTCGTTCGAAGCCATCACATTGGCGACAGAACGTGGAACGAATTGTTTGCAACCAACAGTTCCAGCAACAGGGTTAAGCTGCTCCTCAGCTACGTTGCAACAATGTTGAGCCGGCGTCTCGCCCGCGCTCCCTGCTCTCGCAGTGTGAGGGTCCCTAAGCCTCGTCGGGTGAATCATATTCTCCCGTAAAGCAGTATTGATTAGGCCTAGCATGGACTTTTGTCCTTCCTGCTGGTCTAACTGCTTCTCTCCCGTGTCTTCCATAATCTGGGAGACTCCCTTTCTGACCGCAGTCCAGAATGGGTTGGATAGCTCCCCCAGGTTTGCAAGCTTTTGCTGCAACGTGGGTAGCAGCCTATCCATCGACGCTTTCTCGCGTTCGTAATCGGGGCGTCTCGACGGCGCATCGGCTGGGTTTGTCTTGCCCGCTCTATGTGAGATGGTAAAGTCGAACATTGACAATTTCATAGCCCACCGGGCCTGCCTCCGATTCAGTTCCTTCAGACCCATAAACGCTTTGAGGTTGTTATGGTCTGTCAGGACTTCAATGGGGTAGAAGCTCCCTTCGCAATAATGTCGCCACTGTTTAAACGCCATAACGATAGCTAATAGCTCCTGGTCATGGGTTTCATAATTTCTTTCCGCAGCGATCATCTTTCTTGACCAGAATGCAACCGGATGCCATTGGCCATCCTCCTGCAACTGGGACAGGATACCGGCTACCGCGTAGTCCGATGCATCCGTCTCGATCCTCGTCTTTTTATGAGGATCGAAGTGCCTCAAAATCGGCACTTCTGTGAAGGCATCGCGGAGCTGTTGAAACGCATGCTCTTCGCGCTCTCCCCACTCTAGGGGTCCGCTTTTTCTTCCTTGCACACTCCCCTGCAATAGCCCTGTCAAGGGTGCTGCCAGGCGCGAGTAGTGTCGGATGAACCTCCGGAAGAAGTTGACAAAACCTAGAAATACTTGGACTTCATGGTACGTCTTTGGCCTCGGCCACTCCTGGATGGTGTCTATCCTGCTCTTATCCATCGTTACACCTTCGGTGGATACGATGAATCCCAGAAATTCAACTTCCTTTGTGAGGAATTGACATTTCTTCGGGTTCGCATAGAGCTTGAACTGCCTCAGCCGATCAAGAACTTGCTTAATATGATCCAAATGCTTTTCTTCTGATTCCGAAAAGATAAGGATGTCGTCTAGATAGACGACGCAGAACTCATCCAACAGGCCGGCAAGGGCCTTGTTGATATAAGCTTGGAATGTCGCCGGGGCGTTGGTTAGCCCAAACGGCATTACCATATACTCAAAGTGCCCATAACGCGTACGAAACGCAGTCTTCCACTCGTCTCCTTTCTTGATTCGGATACGATGGTAGGCATCTTTAAGATCCAATTTAGTGAAGACCTTGGCGCCATTCAGACGATCCAGGGTTTCGCTAATCAGAGGCAAGGGGTGACGGTTCTTTACCGTTACCTTGTTTAATCCACGGTAATCGACGCATAAGCGCAACCCTCCATCCTTCTTTGGAACAAATAGGATGGGGGCACCCGCAGGACTGGTGGAATGCTGAATCCATCCCTTTGCCAGCGCATCGTCAAGGTAGGTCCGCAAAACTTCAAGCTCCTTTGTCGAAAGATTGTAGAGAGGACCATAGGGTGGATCAGCCGTCGTTTCAATAGCGTGATCATTGCCCTCATGAGACGGCAAGCGACCTGCTTCCTCCGTCGAGAAGACATCCTGATATCCCTCTAGCTCCTCAGGTAATACCATAGGAGCCGCAGTGGATTCTGAACCCGACTGCGTCCCGACGGCCCCGATCGTAGGATCAGGTGACGGAGGGGGTGTATCAGCAACCATCAGCGCGTACACTTCTGGCTGTTTCAACAAGGATTTGGCAAACTTATGAGCCTTGACCAATTCCAAGGTGTGCTTCTCGATTTTGAAACGCCAGGTTCTCGCTCCCGAATCGATAATGATCTCCTCTTGAGCCAACCCTGGCATACCTAACAACAAAGGTGGGCCCTCCTTGTCAATCGCATAGAAGACAGCTTCTATCTCCTTTGCTTGGCCCCAGCTATCACAAAGGTGTAACCTAATGCGATGGGCACCATAGCAATACACGGAGTTGCCATCCATCCACGTCGGACGAGGTAGCTTCGCGTCCTTGATGGGTTTCAACCCTTCTTCGACCGCGAAACGCTGGCTAATCACATTGACTTCGGCCCCGCTGTCAAGCTGGACCTCCGCCTTCACTTCACGTGATCCTCCTTTCAGCAACACTGTTCCAGGATATTTTAATCCTGGGACTGTGTTGAGTTCTTCTTTTTCCCTCGCCCCTTGGAGGACGGCTTGGACGAGGTTTTGTCTTTTCCCTGCTCTTCAACTAAGTGGTTGCCGAGATTTCCCACCGGCGTCTTGTTGGGATTATTATCCTTATTCTTAGGACAGGTGGTAGAATAATGCCCCTTTTTACCGCAAGTGTAACAGTCCACGTCCTTCAGATCCCGTTTCGGGTGCGTGGAGCCGTTGTTATCCTTGCTTTTAGACGACGTGTCTTTGGAGCCACCTTCGGATTTATTCTTCCGAGGCTTGCCATTACCCTTATTCTCCTTCGCCGGGGTACTGCCTGCGACTTTATGAGCAGTAGAGGTGGCTTTCTTCTGGTTGCTTTCCAGGCGAGAAGCCAGCACCACAAGTTCGCTTCGAGTGATAGGAACTTGCTGAACATTCGTAATAGCTATGCGAAGACTCGGACGCAACTTTGTATAAAGGTTCATACGTCGGTGTTCTTCACTCAAGGGAGGTAATTGGGCTTCAAGACTGCTTAAGTAAGCCTCAAATTGTCGAACCGTTTGATTCGGTCTCTGCTCCGCGTCGGCCATCGATTGGGCGACGTCTAGCGTGCGATTCACCGGATCTTCAATGAGGTTCAATAAAAAGGTCTTGAATTCATCCCATGTAAAATTAGAGTCAGGATGATCCCGCTCATAATTATACCAGAACTCTTTTGCATCCCCTTTTAGGTATTGCATAACATATAAGATCTTTGATAGATCGTTTGGAAAGTTCCAAGGCGTCAGACGAAAACACGTCTCAGCGTCTCGGACCCAATCCCGATGTTCTCTTAGCGTCTTCCCTTCGTATTTCTCAAGGACCGACGGCTTCATAGTCTTTCTGTACGGGCCCACTTCGTCGGCATCGCGCATAGGACGCTTTCCGCCCACGATATCGATGGCGGGAGGTAGGCGAGGGATAGACTCCTCCGACGGATCTCGTACCGTCTCCGTACGAATAGACTCGGTGTCTCGACGAGTAGGACGCGAGGAGGATTCGTCTTCGTTGCGTTCCGCACGCTCCGAGGAATTCCCTGCGGCCGCTGTTGATAGCTCTCGTCTGAGATCGGTGATTTCATGCTCAAGTTGCTCGAGCTGCTTCCGCTTCAACAACTCATCCCTTGCACGGCGAGCGTTTTGCAAGCGTTCGTCAATCGTTGGGATAGCTGGTTGACCTAGCTCGTCAGCAACATCTTGATCTGCAGGGGTTTGATCCTCTTCTCGAGAGTTTTGATCCCCTTGCAGAGTTGATCCGCTTTGCCCGCTATCAGCCTGCGGTTCGGCAGCGCGACGACTTCCTGGACGCAAGCTGACGTTTGCAGGCATGCTGATCACGGATCGATATCCCTTTTGAAGGTAGAAGAATTAGAACTGTTATGGGATTTTGATATCGATGTGAGATCGAGCATATATTGCGGATTATATAATATAGCTAATTCTTTAGGAGAAAAGAAAGGAGATGCCTGCTGAGGGCATTCATATTCCGGACGACCGGATAGCCCCGCATGGGGCAAGGTGACGTATCGCATGGATGACGCATGCGGATCACATGACATCCTAGCATCACCATGCCGGCATAACACTATTTTTTATTATTAATTATTAAAAAAAGTCTTTTTCTCCTCTTTATAAAGAAAGTAATTTTTTAATTTTTTAATTCTTTTTAAATCTTATTTCTTTATAGTAGTGACTAAAATAGTGTTTATTATTAATTAATTTTAACTTAATTAAAAATTATTTTTTAATAGAATAGAAGTTATAATGTTTATTTAATATAAATAAGAAAAATTATTCTTTATTATTATATTATTTATTAAATTATAGTTAAATAAGATAAAAAGATATTTTCTATTATTTTAATAATTATAATTTATTATAATTATTATAGAGTATTATATAATTAATTTATTAATATTAAGCTTAATTAAAGTCTAAATTTTATATTTTTTATTTTTAAATCTTTCTTCTAAATTTTTATCTTTTAGTTATTATTATTTATATTTCTAGTAATTATTAAAGATAAATCTATAGTAAATATATAAAATATTTATAAAAATATTATTAATTTTATATTTTTTATATTAAGGTTAGAAATAATTATAGATATACTTTTAAAACTACTAGGATAAATAAAGATAGTTATTAAAAAAAGTTTTTTTATAATAATAAATAAGGCTATAAAAGCTTTTAATTTAAGAATAAAAAAAGATATAAAGGGAGGTATAAAGGGAGATATAATAGAAGATATAAAGAAAGATATAAAAAAATATATAAAAGAAGGTATAAAGGGAGATAATAGTTATTATAAATAAAAAAAAGAAAGTAAATAAATTTAAATAATTTAAATATTTATATATAAAGTAATTTAATTATTTATTAACTATAGCCCTTAAAAAGATTAAATAGTATTAGAAATTAATTAATTTATTTATATTATAAAAACTTTTTATCTATATTATTTATAAGATTATAATTAAAGTAATATTTATTTATAATTTTTAAATATAATTTACTACTTTAAAAGCTTTATAAAAAGTAATAAAAAGTTATTTTATTATAAAATTATATTATAAATTTTAATACTTTTTATATTTAAATTTATTATTAATTTATTTAGTGAGTAATCTCTATATAATTTATTATAAAAAAATAACTTTTATATAAAAGGATATAACGCTTATATAAATAATATAAAAAATTATTATTAAATTAAATAATAATAAAGAATAGAAGTAGTATTATATAATAATATTAATTAATTTAATAATTAATTTAATAATTAATATAGTAATTATAATAATTAATAGTTATTATTTATTAAATAAAGCCCTATATTATTTTTAGAGTATTAATTTATTTTATAACTAGTTTAATACTTAAGAGATGAAAATACTTAAACTTATTAAAAATTTTATTTTTAAATTTTATAATTATTAATATATACGTAAGTTTTATATTCTTACTATCTTTATTTAATATTTAGTTATATTTATAAAGATTATAGTTATTAAATTATTAATTTATAAAATTTAGTATTTTTATTTACCTATTATTACTAACTAGTATTTATAAGGTAATATTTTTTTATATAGTTTATTCTATTATTATAAAATACTTATATAGAAATAGTCTTTTTATATAATAAAATTTAATTTAATTAAATATTAATAGAGAATTATAATTATTAAATTAATTATTAAATTAATTTATTATTTTATTAAATATAATATTACTATAATTAATTAAGCAGCTAGTTTAAAAAATTATAAGTATTTAAGATATTATTATAACTTATTAAAGTTAATTATTTTATTATAATTAATATTTAAAAATATTTATATTATTAAGAATTTTTAGTATTTATAAGAATTAATATAATATTATAATATACCTTAATACTATTTTTAATTAAAGTATTATATTTTATATTATAATAAAATAATTAATTTTTATTAGTATAATCTAGTTTCTATAAAAATAATTCTTAGTATATTATAATCTAGCTTTTTAAACACGCCCTTTATATAATTTTCTATTAATAGTAGAATAAAACTAATAAATTAAAATTTATTTTTATTTAAATAAAATAAATAGGCTTAATAATATAGATTATTATTTAATTTTTTTTTAATAAAGTCCTTTCACGCGTTTTATATATTAAATAACTTAAAATTATTTTTATAAACCTTAATAATTAGACTATTATTAGAAGTTAAAGATAGTAAAAGGATAGTATTATTAATATATTATTCTTTAAGAAGTCTATTTATGTTATGGGATTTTGATATCGATGTGAGATCGAGCATATATTGCGGATTATATAATATAGCTAATTCTTAAGGAGAAAAGAAAGGAGATGCCTGCTGAGGGCATTCATATTCCGGACGACCGGATAGCCCCGCATGGGGCAAGGTGACGTATCGCATGGATGACGCATGCGGATCACATGACATCCTAGCATCACCATGCCGGCATAACAATTGCCTCCCCCTTTCAGTGGTTTCGTCCTCGAAATCCATACGCTTGACGACCTGCCAGCGTTCTCCCAGAGACTCATTAAAAACCTTCAAACCCCTGTGGGGACACAAGGAAAAGAGCTCTCTTATCCGCAATTGGACTCCATAGAGCCCATACCGTAGCACGGCAATAGTAGACAATAGAATGTAGTGGAATATGGCCATAGAATGCGGTTGTTATGCGCATTCACTGTATACCATGGCGCAGTTTGGTGGGCCTTGGCATTGCTTCAAAACATCAACAAATCCTGACTTTGTTTTGTCAACAACACCTCCACCACTTGCTTCCCGCAGGAGAATCGCATGCTTTTCGCATCTTCTCATCATTCTACTATCAAGACATTCGCTTATGCATAGTCCATCGGACCAGCTAAACATGGAGGCTGAGATGACCGAACGGAATCCTGAGGAAGTTCTCGCCACTGAGCCTGCGGCAATAGTGGACTCATCATCTAGATCAGTTGACGTTACTGTCCCACTTCCAGCTATCAGCCAAGTGATAGCGCAGCAAGACTTAGCAGCCTTCGACGAGGCCTATAATGCTGACACTCGTGTACGGAACTTCAGAACTATGGCCACAAGACTTCCAGGTATCCATAGTAGTGGGAGCTCGAAAGAGTCCCCTCAGTCGCCGCCGAACACCAGTCGTCGGATGACGGTCGCTTCTCCCACTCAACCTCCGCGCGATCCAACGGCGGCGACGGGTGTCAACACACCCATATCACAGGCAACTAGCAGGCTTCGCGCGCTGCAAGACCCCTCGCCACAGACACCGCCAGTCTCTGCTCCGCTCCCGGCTTCACCTCAAATGAACACCGTTATTGAGGCCGACCACCACTTGCTCTTAAACCGCAATATGTGTGGTCGCTGTATTCGCAGCCTTGGAAGTACAAATCCTAATCAACCCGAAATCTTATGTGAGTCGGCACTCATGATAGCCGCATGCTGAACTGACAATTGGATAGGTCAGGGCGGTATCTTCACGGGGCCTCCTCGTAATCCCTACAATCTGAGGAAGTGTGTTCATTGTATTCGAAAACACCATCAATGTTACCCTGTGAGGGCAACTTCTCGCATGTATTGCGCAGGGCTAACGCATGCCAGGTCCCGTATGAGTGCATAGAATTCGCCAACCGTATGATCACCCACCTACGCAAGCGCACTTACGCGGAGGAATTCAATGACGCCGCACGCGCTGATCACCATAATGAGAGGCTTCAATACCACCACGATGCGTTCAACGCCATGATGACAGCGGTTATGAGGACGGAGGGTCGTTTGGGGCTTACACATACGCCCAATGAGCAAGAACTCGGAATGCTCATGATCCGGGAATTCCGACACATGAACGAGTCGATGAGCCAAATTGTCGACGTCTTGAGGAATATGGTATGCATGCTCTTCGCACGCGTTTTAGAGGTGCGTCATGCTGACATTGGTTTAAGGCTGGGGCGCCAGCAGTGCCTTCCTACCCTCTCGTCCCAGGATCCTCTGAATCCTCTGGGGGAGGGGAGTATTTTGAGCCTACAATTTCCAGTGCCCGGACTTCTCGTCGTGCTCCCGCGAAAAAGCAGGCTCCTCGTCGTGCTCCCGCGAAGCAACAGGCAGGCGCCACGCATGGCTCTCCTACCCCAGCCGCACCTTCCACGCGCTCTCGACGCAAGCGTCCCGCAGAGGAAGATATCTCCGAGGCACCCGCGAAGACCGCCAAAACTTCAACGCGGGCAGGCACGAAGGCGGCGACCAAGGCGTCGACCAAGGCTGCCACTCCCGCAAAGTCAAAGGCTACCACTCCCGCTAAGCCCAAGGCTACAACGCCGGCCAAGCCGAAGACTGACAAGGCTAAATCTGTCACGATACCTGCTCCTGCTGCGGTAGCCAAGCTCAGAAAAGAGGCCACGCCCGCAGCTACTCGCAAGCGTCAGCCGAAGGCTGCACCCAAAGGTAATACTCCTCGGAGCAAGCTCGCACGAACTCCTGAGGTCTTTTTGTTGAATCGGACGAAGAGGGTGCTGTTCCTGATAGTAACAACGAGTCTGTCGATTCGACTGCGTTTGGGCTGCCTCCTGGGGGCGATGACAGTACTAGTGGCGTGGAAGAAACTGAGTTGTGATGCTTTTTCCTTTTCTGTTCCTGGTGTGCGCCCTTTGGGCGAAAGAGTTGTCTTCTGGACGCTCTTTGAGTGGTCATTAATTTGACCCACCAGTTATGTATGACAGTCTAACACGCATATGAATCACTTGCTATTCTCAAGCTCTTCTCCTGCGTTTGTGCTGCTTATCGTAGGCTTCTACCATCCTCTTTGATCCTGTCATGCCCTCTTCGTGGATCCATTGATCATACTCTGGTGACCAATCCTTCCACCGGACTTTGTAAAAATACTGACCCTTTGACTTAGTCCTGTCTAGGATTTCCTCTACCTCGTAATCCGAACTATCATCTATGAGCTCCGGCGGTATGTACTCTGGCATATCGCCGCCGTCATCCCTGCGCTTGTATGGCTCCAACAAGGATACGTGGAAAACAGGGTAAATCCTGTAGGTAGTTGGTAGTGTGAGGCGATAGGCTTGACTCCCTACCGGTACCTCCACTCGAAAGGGGCCAATATACTTATGCGAAAGCTTCCTATTTGGTCGTCTTTGCTTAAGATTTTTTGCCGACAACATTACCAGATCGCCTTTATTGAAGCTGATCGGCTTGTGTGCCTTGTTATAATATTTGGCAGACGATTCCATTGCGTCTTGCCAACGTTTCGCTAGCTCTTCGCGAAGTTTATGCAATTTCTTAACCCTTTCTTCTGCAGCGGGTACCCTCTCCCTTGGGGCATCGTCCTCGATGCTTATTAGGATCTCGGGGTCATAACCGTACATCATCTTGAAAGGGCTGCAGCCTATTGTGGCTTGCTTAACTTGATGGTACGCGAACTCGGCTAGGGGCAGGAGTCCTGCCCAATTGCTCTGCTGCTCATCGCAGTAGATTCGCAGGTACTGCTCCAGCGACTGATTCTGCCTTTCTGTTTGTCCGTCCGTTTGAGGGTGGAACGCTGTGCTTAGCCTGCGTTTCACTTGCAAGTTATAGCACACGTCGGACCAGAAAGCACTAGTGAAGACACTTCCTCTATCAGTTACGATACCCTTCGGGTTACCGTACTTGAGGGCTATTTCAGTAAAGAACAAGTCTGTCAATTCGACAGCATTGACTTTCTTTGTGGTTGGTATGTATCGAACCATTTTCGTATACCTGTCTACTACCACTAGGATCGCATCATAGACGCAGTTTCGAAACCTGCTTGGGGGGAGATCAGTAATGAAATCCATACTGAGCTCTTGCCACGGGCCACTAGGCATAGGTAACGCCCGCAGCTCGCCGTAGGGACGATGGCGTTTCGTCTTAATCCTTTGGCATATATCACAAGAGTCTACATACTCTTTGATATCCTGATTCATGGTAGGCCAATAGAATTTCCTATTCAGCAATTCCGTCGTCTTGTCGACGCCGAAATGGCCTGCCAATGGATCGTCATGATGGCGTTTTAGCAGTTCTTGTATCACTGCGCTTTGACTAGGAACATAAATCCTTTGGCCGCACCTTAGCAGACCATGTTCGTCAAAATGCCATTCACCGGCTTTAACCATGCGTTTATCAAGAGTTTCTTTGTTCTTGACTTTCTCTACTATCGCATCGTACGACTGCAGAGATTTGATCAACTCAGTGATCAATCCGCTATGGCCATCATATGCCGTTTCGTTCGAAGCCATCACATTGGCGACAGAACGTGGAACGAATTGTTTGCAACCAACAGTTCCAGCAACAGGGTTAAGCTGCTCCTCAGCTACGTTGCAACAATGTTGAGCCGGCGTCTCGCCCGCGCTCCCTGCTCTCGCAGTGTGAGGGTCCCTAAGCCTCGTCGGGTGAATCATATTCTCCCGTAAAGCAGTATTGATTAGGCCTAGCATGGACTTTTGTCCTTCCTGCTGGTC